>JANHGN010021959.1:165816-208528 GCA_024605025.1 Megaceryle maxima | reverse complement strand
ACCGCCCCCGCTCCCCGCGATTAACCCTTCCCCAGCCTCGGCGCCGGGGAGCGGGGCTCAGCCCGCTCGCCCGCAGCGATAGCGGTGCGGGAAGGAGGGAGCCACGTCCGTCCCCCCGCCCCGGGACGCTCGGGGAAGCGGCACCGCGCTGAAACAAAGCCCGGAGCGGGGCTGCCTCACCGCGAAAGACTCCGGGGCACCGGCACACCTGAGTCCGGGTCAAGCGGTGACGGGGTTCAAAGCTCCCTCACCTGTCTAACACTGCTTGCGTTATGGCCACCCACCAGCTCTGGGAGGCAGGGGATGGAGGCTGCTGGTTGCTGTTCTCAGCTCTGACCCCCTGTACCCCCAGTTCTGGTGAGGAGAGGAACATAGCGCTCTCCCTTCCTCAGTTTCTCCATCCGTGAAATGGAGTTGACAGCTCAAGCTCTCCGCCAAAGCCACGTCACCTTCAGCAGAGCAAAAGCCATACGTGTGCTGCAGAGCCCCTGAGGCCACCGACCTTTGCACCCTCCCAAAAGCTGGCACAGATCAACCACAGTGGCCATGGCCAGCTGGGACAGGGAGCCCTGTGACCACCCACTGCTGGGAATCAGGAGATCCCTAGTTGGACTTGATAATCTTAAAGGTTTTTTTCCTATCTAAACAATTCTATAATCCCTCCTCACCCCTGAGTGCGAGCCACGGAGCCACCACCCAGCCTCTCCTGCTGGCCTAACACCAGTGTTTGAAAAATACCTGGAAGCTTCAGGGTATCCAAAGTGAGGAGCATCTTCCCCCACCCTGAGCCACGCTGGTTATCCACACTGGCCTACAAGGGCTTAGCAACATCAGCAATCAGGGAGGCAATGCTGTCCCAGGGCTGCAGCAGGACAGCACGGCCGCGCTGCTCCAGAAACCCAGAAGCACCATGGCCCAGCTAAGCCTGCCCCAGCAAGGTGTCAGGGGCAGGAGTGCAACGGGTAGGAGGAATCAAGAGCATGCTGGATTGCCATTTTCCATTTCTCGCTGTCAAGAATTTTTGAACAATTTATTTATTACATATTGGAATATTTGTGAGAGAAAATGATAGCCACCATCTCAGGCTTCTTCCACTGCAAACCTAAGTGACTACCTATTTTCAGAAAGCAGCGCACAGGGCAGCTCCCCTCCAGCCCCTCTCACCTCCGCTGCCATTAGTGTGGATGCAGAGGCTGCCTCGCTGCATCTCTCCCCCGTTCATCTCATGAAGAGACGCGCCTGATGCAGTGCTTGCTGCACATCAGCAGGACCCTGCAAGAGCAGTTTTGGGGGGAAAGGCACAATTGCTGTTGGTTTTGCTGCCTGCCCTGTGTATAGGGCTCAGGAGTCTCTTGCACAGGGTCCAGGCTGGGAACACCTCTGCATCCCACCGTGCAGATCTGAATCCTGCACTTCTCCCCCCTCCTGGGAGGGCTGTAAAGAGAAGCTGGCACTGCCCCTGCTCCAGGGAGAAAATGACAGGTTAGCTCACCAGTGTTTGTCCCCATCCTCACCACATTTACCATCCATTAGAAAAGGATTTCCTTTCCCGTAGTGCCTGTACGAGCACAGACATAACGCCCCACACATCACAGCCACACACCCAGCCCCGCTCCAGTGAGAAAGGTCCCCTCGAGCTGTAGAGCAGGGGATTTTGACATCCTGGAAAGATACACAGGTTGCAGCTGTTTAGTTCAGGAAACAGAAGACACTCAGTGGATGGCAGCATTGGTTCCTTTGCGAGCTTTTCTCTCTCGCTGTTCTGTCCCCAGTACATTTTACTGTGTCCTGCGTTCGCAGCAAACGATACCAAATCCTATTACAAACACCATCCTTGGTTAAACGCACGACCCACTAATGCAATTCCCCCTTTTGCAGAGAGCTGTACAAGGCAAGTCAGAGCAGCTCAACAACCATTTCTCCCCTCTTTGCAGGACTGTCCACATCCTGCCTTCGGTTTATTATTTATTGATGGTCAATTATGCTCCTGTATGAAAAGCCTGTCTCGAGCTAATTATGGGGCTGCCCAGCCAGGAAGCAGCCCCAAGCTCACCGAGCAGCTCATGCATGGGGCATGTGAGCAAAGGGCTGTTCCAGCATGTGGGGAGTGAAACAAACCAGGTGGAGATTCACCTGGCTCTGCTCAGGTGGTGGATGTGCTGCTGGGCTTGTGAGCTGTCTGTGTGCTTTAAATATCAGCAAGCTCTATGCTGGAACAACTGCTGTAGAAATCCTTCTATGGATATTTGCATTCAAATATCCTTTTCCTGAAAATGCATCAGTCTTAGAATCAAAGTCTGCAGCTGCAATGGAAGAAAGGACCTGCCTCTAATTCAAATACATACGGTGACAAATGTACAGGGATGCACGCACACCTAAGTATTCAATCCTACATCTGCAGAACTCCACACAACCCCTGCACATGTCTATTTACACCTTCATGGTATCACCCCGCCAGAGACCCAAACTAAAGAGCCAGGAGTGCAAATATTTGTCCACACCCAACACTCCCCCTGACCGCAGGCATCTCAGCACCCGGTGCTGGGCATGGAAAGGGACCTCAGATCGTGGTGGGATCCAGCAGCGTGGGATCCACCCGGACACCGGCAGCCCCATCTCCAACAGCCGTGGCTTTGCCAAAGGAACCACAGGCAGCACCCGGGTGGGTGCAGAGCCCCTCAGCTCATCTCCCACAGAGCTCTGAGCTGTGCCATGAAGCAAACCAGCAGCTCAACAACCACTGGCCAAGCAGGGAAGATGCTGGATAAAGCCATCTTTAAACTCTTGGCATGCAACTTCTCCTCCTCACTCCCTCTGACCCATGGAGCTGTGCCGAGCGCTCCTTTCTGCAGGGTAGGATCTGGCCCACAGATGACAAGGCAGCCTTTAAGCAGCTGGTGAAGCAAGGCACCAGTGAACGATCGGCCTCTGTTTCTAGCCTGTGTATTCACAATTTCTCTCTGTCCTCATCTTTGATAAACTCCCTCGCTTCAGAGTGCAGGGGTCATGAATCTGTCTGAGCTGAGTGAAGCAAGGAGCCTTTCAACCCTCCCAGCACCCAGCTCTTTGCAGTTGCTAAAAGTCCTGGATAACGTGGCTTTACACATTGCCTCTGGCACTTCTCTCGGTGCCTGCAGACGCATCAGAACCCTGTCAGTATTTGCTCTGTGAATTCCCAGGGTGATTAGATAGATTCTGCGCTTCCCTAACTTCTAAAGCAGGAAAATACCCTTCCCCTCGCCCCCCTGCTTCCCTGTGTTTATTTAGGACCAGCCGCTGAGTTGAGGCAAACACAGCACAGCCCAGGCCTCTGATCCTCAGCCTGGACTGGCTGAGAGCAGCTGCTGAAGCTGTGCGAGGGGAAGAGCACCATCTATAGGTACCATCTATAGGCGCGGGACACCGCGGAGCATCAGTCAGCGCAGATGCCAGCGGCTGACAGCTTCTAGTTACTCGCATCGTATCCATCCGTGCAATATTCAGCAGAGCTAATAATTATTCAGCACTAATCACTACAATAGAAGAATCACAGGCAGTTATTTAGAAATGATTGTTTCCACTCAGTTATTACCTATGACAGTGAAAGGAAATATCAAATCGTCAAACCCACACGTATATGGGAAGCTGAGTGAAAGATCAATGGGAATTTAACCAGCACTTTATGCTATTCTTCCCCTTTAGAAGAACCTTGTCAAGTAATTTTTTTTTTCTTCTCTCCTGTTCATAACAGCTTCTTGGAAAACAAAAAGGATTTTTTTTTTCCTTATGCACTTTATCTTTTCCCCTCCTCAGATTTTCTCATAAATGTGAACTTCAGTTCCTGCCTCTGTATGCCCTGGCTTGATCTGAACCAAAATTAACTCAGAAAGGTGGGTTTTTTTTTCTTTCTAAAACAAACTCTGTTTTCATTAAGTGCAAGGGCAGGAGAACAGAAAGTCTCCAAATCCTGAGTTACAGAGTGTCTTGTTACTGTCAGAAGCACAATTGCCAACAGCATCTGTGCTGGAGTTGTGTCAGAAATTCAAGGTGCAGACAATGTGCCATTTTTAATCGTCTTCCTACAGCTAAGAATTGCCTCAGCTGAAATAAAGAGGATCATACAGGGAAGAGCACGAAAAGAACCCTGCAAAGATACCAGTAATATGTAGTGATTTTAATACAACAAAGTACTGCTCATGGGGGCCCATACCCAGAAGGTAACTGGGATTGCCCTTTCCTAGCCCTTCCTTTGGCTCTGTAGCATGACCGCCCAAGGTCTACACACCATGCAGCTCCCATCTCTTGTTTTAAATAAATATTCTGCTGCATCCTTGTCTTGCACGTTCCTGAGGCTGTGCTGCCAGGAGCAGAGAGAGGTTTTCCACCTCAGTCACATGCTAAGCAAAACAGTCCAAAAAATGGGTCATCTGAAGAGGTTCTCAGCTCTCTGTGGCCCTCTGGTTTGACTCTGAAAGAACCGTTTCCAAAAGCATCACTGAAGTGATTTGTGAGCCCATTGCCTCACACGGAACTGGACAGAGGCAGCAGGAAAGACACTGGGACCAGCAGGTGCCTGGGAAGGAGGAGCAGGGTCCTTTGCCAGAGATGAGCCATGGGACTGGGCATCCGTCCATCGCTTTTGGAAACGTTACCTGTCCCAGCTGGTGACCCCAGAGCGGCCCCTCCAGCTGCAAAGCAACACTAGAGGCTGGGAGCTGCTTTGCTGGGGAGGCACCTCCACCCCCAGTCCACCACCGAGCGGGGTGAGCGATAGCAGCCCACCGAGTCAATTATCGACCCTCTAACGAAGGAGTCTCCGCACAGCCTTTGACATGAAACAGAAGACCAGCGCTGCTCTGGCCTGTCACGTCGAGAATTTACAGCTTAATGATTTCCTGAGGGCCAAATCCTGTTCTGACACGAGCGTGCCTGCCTCGCCATCGATCCGAGGCATGTTCTCCAGAAAGGAAGGGACGTTTCCCTGCTCCTGGGGTTACTCCTGAGCTGCACACCAGCACCAGCCCTGCCTGCTTCATCTCCAACTTGCTTGTGTTCGGTGGCTGAAGCAGATGCACAACAGAGGCCATGGGTTTTCCTCTTATTAATTTATCTACATTATCAATTATTTACTAATGACACAATTACAAACAAACCCACTGTGCTTGAGGCAGACTTTGAAGATTTCCCATCTGTGTTTGTTCCAGTAGCAGGGGAAAAAGTCTTTATGGCTCTGAACTCCAGACATGTGCAGACCAAGGTGCTTCACCAGCGTTATTCCAAGATGTTGGTGACCAACATGGTCCCATTTCCCATCACCTCCATCCCAGGCTGCTGGTGGTGAGCCCTTGGGGCAGCTTTCAACATTCCCTGCATCCACGGCTAGGAGAAGAGCTCCAAAAATCCTCTAAAACTGCAGCAGAGGCCAATGTGACAGCAACGTTCCATGTTTGAGAGATGGGTATCCAAAGAGGGAGCCTGGAACTGGGTTTTCCCAGAATCTCTGCTGTAAATACCTGCATCCTGAGTTTCCTCAAGACCTGCTGAAGTTTGTTTGCAGGTTTCCCACTTTCCCAGCATACTGAAGAGATGTCTTAGGGGAGAAGCATCTACACAACTCAGTTACTTGCCCTGTGAAGACTGAAAGGTGGTCACTGTGATTAACAAGCTATTACAGCAATAAATCTCCCCAGCATGCTCATTGCTGCACATTCATTGGAAATCTTTAGTTCTTTCATCATAAAGAAATGAGTATTTCAGGATCCCTGTCCTAATGAACATAAAATATGATCCATATTGTCAAAGATGCTGTGGATCTGCCTTTTATTCTGCAATAATCTTTGTAATTTTTCTGTAGGAAGTGTGAGCTACTGACAATGCAAAGCTAAATTATTTTAAACCCTAATTTAATCTTTTTTTCTCCCTCTTGTCTGAGGAGATTGAGATTTTTTTTGGGGGGTGGGAGGTGGAGCTGAAAATCCTTTGATTTGTGGGTCTGAGTGTTAAGCTGCTGCTGCTAGCTCTGCAAAGCGTTTTGTAGGTGACTGAGGAACGCGGAGCCTGAAGTCTGGTTATCGGTCCGTCCTCTTCTCAGCAGTTCTTAGGAAAGGGAGAGGAGGGAGATGTTCACAGTCAAATGCAAACTCAGAAGTTTACAGAAACTCCTTTCTCTTCAGAGAGTTCCACCAAAGCCAGAGAAAGGCAGAACAGGTACAGGCTGACTGTAAATATTCTTATTATCAACCTTTCCATCCAGTCTGCTTCTCCAGAATCACCTCCTAGCTCTCTTGGTGCACTCGTGTGTCCATGCACTGGGCAGGGCTGTGCGAGGAAAACAAGGGTTCGTTCCCCAGGAGATGTTCTGCTGAAGATCAGGCTGGCCAGGCACTGAGCATTAGCTGGGGCTCCCCTCTCCTGCCTTCCCCCATTGCATCTCCCCTGCAGAGAAGTCTGCCCTGAGTTGGTAAAGATGTATCATATGGAGTGAGTTATTTCATGTGCGTGAGTGATTATAGCAGAAAGGTCTCTGGCTCAATTGATGTGTTGGATCACATTTGATAAGTGTATCCAGGGAGTTTTCACATCACAGGCAGAAGTATAGAGAGGGACCTCCTCTGGTTTCTTTCTCTGCCTCAATACCCAGTAAGGGGCCCAGGAATATTGGGGGATTAATGTCACAACAGAGGGAAAAAGTCTGCCATTCAATCTATTTAAACATTTTATTTCACCAGTGCACCAATTAAACATTCCCTGTCTGAAGAGACCACGGATTAAAGCAATAGCAATGCTGAAAAAAGTAATAATCTTTTTGGAGATCTGTCTATGGACGGATCTTTTCTCTCAAATGATCAAGGAAAATATATGAAATTGAAAAAGAAAAAGACCTTTTAGAAGTAAACTTTAAGGCTATGTGAATAATTTCTCCCTCCCTTGTCTGTGCTGCCTTTCATAAGCTGCTTTTGCTTTCACTGGCACCTTCTCGCTTGCAGCCCATTTGCATTCCCGTAATTAAAGGGAGCTGGCAGCTCTGCAGACGGCCACCAACTGCCCTCGCTGGGGTCTGGATGAAGCATTTCAGATGCTGAGCCTGAGCTCTCAGGTCTGGGAGAAGTGGATGAAACCAGTGTGGACAGTCTTAGCTCATGCTGGGATCAAACCCAGGACCACAAACCAAGGAAGTCCGCTTTGGTTTATACCGAGACCAGGAGAAAACATTGAGTTTCCTCCAGTGAGAGCCCCAACAGCTCTCCCAGGCAGTTTCTGCTGAGCTGGTGGTGTCTTTGCAAGCTGGTCTGGTCTTAAGAAGTTTCTCTCTCATTAAAGAGGCATCAAAAGCACCCTTTTTTCCCCCTCCTGAAAGGAGATGATGGCACCTCCCTAGTTCCGCCTTGCTGGGCAGCATACCCTTGCTGATTGGGATGTGTGATGAAGTATTGGGGAATAAAAAGGAATAAAAGGCCTGCCCAAACCCCTGTGCTCCTCTCACTCCGTGACTGACACCAGAAGCAATGCCATGTGGTTTGCAAGCTGTGCACCTGCTGGTCAGCTATTTAAGTAAAGCAACTCACAGTTTCAAAATGATAGGAACCGACTGGATCAAAAAAAAAAGAGACCAAGAGTATTATTCCCAACTCTGTGGCTTGGCCAAGACCTACTTCCAGCATCTCTTTTATTTGGATAAGTGGAAGATTTATAAGAGAGTTTTCCTTGGCAAATAGGTATTGGCAGCAGAACTGGATCAGTTAAATATACTCAGCCCAGACAAAAGGAAAAGACTGTTTCTAATTAGGAATGCTTGTATTTTCCTGATCCATGATCACTGATGTTGCCTGGGCCAGAGGTTTAGCTCAGAGAGAGAGGAAAAGGGGCAGGGGGAAACCAAATACGCAGATGTGCCAATATCCCATTGACATCTCTGAATTCCTCAGCACTGCTGGCGCCGAGCATCCTTGGGCTCCACTTCCCAAGGCTTTTTCAGGGCTCGAATCATTTCAACTTATTCACAGTGACTCCAGAAACAAGCCCTAGAGCCCATTTCTCTGTCCGATGGGGCAATTCCCACCTGAGCAGAGCCCTCACCTTGTGTCTGGACATCCAGGCACCCTTACAGCTGGCACCAGGTTTCCCAAGAGGGTAGGTACCACCTTTCTCTTCCTTGCTCTCAGGATGCAGAGGGCATCAGAATTCCCTTGCTTAACTCCTTAGCCTAGAAATAATTCAAACTAAATTTCACCAAGCAGATACTTGAGCGGACTATCTACAGATCTGAATATCTTATTTTAAGGTTATGACATCATTTATTTCTTCTGGGGTATTGGACACCAGATGTGAGAGATCTTGGGTGCTCATTTAGCAGTTATGGCACTTGCCATGAACTTTCTGTTAAGAAGGTTTTAGAAGGTTTCAGGGGAGAGTCCTGGCTGGGTCTCTATAAGCTCTGGGCTGTATTGCATTACAAGCTATTTCTTAGAGAAAAGCAGAAGAGACTAGAACCTCGTCCCTTGCGAACAACAAAGAAACATAAGTCATTAACAAATCTAAATAAAAATAATAAAACAGAGCCAGAAAAGCTGAATGAGCTTAACACTGAAGAACAAAAGAAACGGGAACCATTAGTAACCTAATAAAGGAACTGGAAAAGAAAGTCTTTGACGATAAGGGAGGACGATTAGCTCTCATGGGCCAGTGAACACCCAAATATATACAAGCTGTTCGCAGCAGACTGATGGCAGCTAGGCCATAATGCTATTGTACAAGCTCTAAAAAAAAAAAAAAATTACAATAATAAATAAATAAATAATAAAAAAACCACTACCACAGAGAGGTGCTTCAGAAATAGATCATGGGCTATTCATTAAACCAGATTATTTGAGTGAAATCTATTTTTCCCCTCTCTTTATTGCCATGTTTTCTTTTATGTTAATTTTGTGTCTGTTTAAAGTTGAATTCCTTGATCTGCAACATCTTTAGCTTTAATTTCCACCCCCCCCTTTCCCTCTTACCAGTGAAATGAATTCAAATCATTTGCATTTATTGCAGAGAACATACAGCCTCATCTGTAGCCTTTAGTCTGACTGAATTGCTTTTCTGCTTCACAAGACACACAGTGTAAGCTGGAGCATGCCCCTCGCCTCTCTGCTGCAGCCAGGAATAATCTAGTTGGCACTTCCACGTTTCTCTAATATTTATCATATTGATCATATATAAAATAAATAAGCAAAATTTTCTTATTGTAAGTAATGATCTGATGAGCCTATGGATGAAATCAATCACTTGGCAGAGACTTATAAAATAAATTAAAAAAAAAGCAGTGGCTTGCTCCCAACCATTTCCAAAGTCAATTTTCCTTACAAATAGGCTTCTCATCAACCTAAGCACCCGAGAGAGAGAACGTGTCCTTCCACTAGACCTCTTCTGAAACTCTATGTGTGATACAGATGCTATGACAAATCTAACTTCTTTAGAAGTATATCCTTCCATTTCTTTAATTAACTTTAAACTCTTCTTTTGAAAATACTGCAGTCATTTCACAGACTTAGCTTAAAGAAACCCAAAATACTCACAGGGAATCGTGACACACAAAACCAGAGCTGGCTCCAGACTAGGCCTATTTGTTTAAATAAATCTGTAAAAACTACGGATAAAAATACAAAGAATTCACACAGCTTGTATTACATTATAATCTCCTGTGCTAGAGGAACAGTGTTCTTCCTGCAGTCCTATATAGAGATAGGACAACTGCTGGAGCCAGGGGGAAAGAAGTGGAAACCCAGATTCAGACAGTATGAAATGTGACCTCAGCAAATACATCATGAAAAGATTAAGCTTGTTCCGAGCCGTTCTCTGCAGCTTTAAAACCCCAAGTGCTTCATTTCTCCACCAACTTCCAGCTCCACAGTCTCTTTCTTGAAGAAACTGACTCTGGACTAGAGAGGAGGAAAATCACTAGGAGAGGTTTAAATGGGTGGCAGGGGAACCCCGAGGTGGTGGGGGATCCCCAAAGATGAAAACACACTAAAGCACACGCTCGTGTTTAAGCACAGACATCTGTTATCTACAGCAGATGTTGACCACTGTGATAAATAGAGATGGACCTGAGCACATGCCTGAGTGCACTGAAATGAGGGTCAGAACAGAGAGGCCAAAGCCCACCAAGGTGGATGACCACAGCTCTGGAGCCTTGGCACGCACCGGACGGCTGAAGCCATCGAGGGGGCTGCACCCAGGCTGAGGCTGATCCTTTCCCAATTCTTCTAGCAGCTTTATCATCAGCAGCAGATGCTGCTGCAGTCAGATGGAAACAACACAAGGAACTTTCCACATGGCATCTAGTCAAAGAGAAAAAAGAGGATCTGCTAGAGGCTGGCTGGGGATACGGGGGAGTCGCGCTGCGGGGAGCCAATGCAGCTCTTTTTCAGGTCAAGCTTTCCCTGCTGCAGTGCCATGTACGGCACGGTCCCAAAGACCTCTGGGTGCAGTACAAGGTCCTGGTTGTACCTCTCCAGCCAAGAGCTGCTGTATCTATTAAGCTGACAGAAAAGCAAAAGATTGAGGCGGGGGAAGTGACAGCAGAAGGGGATGCAGACAGGAGGAAAATCTGAAAGTCTTGGCAATAATCTCATTGCATATTCTGTGCTTGTAATCTGTCCGATGCTGTGGGATTCACATTTCCTGTAACTTCCAAATTGACATGTCTAGAAGCAGCATTCACAATACCTCAAGTGGCAATATCTTGGGTTTAATCCTTCTTTCCTATCTGTCCCTTTAAAGCTGGAGTATCACCCAGTGAACCATGCAGACCCTTCACAGCTTCCCTGAGACTCAAACCCTCTCCCCTGGTGTCAAACTCCCTGTAATGACCTCGGTTCTCTTCTTACAGTCCACAATGAAGGAGAAGAATTCCTTGAGAAATCAGCATGACTGGGAAAAGACTCAAAACTTATTGATTCCAGTATCAGATGTACACAATAGCTGTAATTAAACACCATGTCGGCTGTGTACTGGTTGTCTGCCCTTGGGTTTATTCCACCAACAAACTCCAGACAGACTGACTGCTCCCCCAGTTGTGACTGCAGTCTTGTGGAGTATGAATAAATTAATCAAGCTCACCTCTCTGCAAGAAAGCCAATCAAGCTGGCTTTTCAAAGGATAACTGCTATAAACCCTCCATAAGATGGGGAAAAAAATACATCTGGGACACACACACGGGATTTTTAACAGCTGTTTGTAAATACATCTAATAATTCATCCTGTCAACATGCTCACTTTTCCATTACAAGGAAATATTCATAAATAGTATTCCCAGTGCTGATGGATCCATTTCCTTAATGAAATACACACAGTTTACTATACAAAGTTTAATTGCTCGAAGAACGGGCGTCAGGTTTCTTCTTGCGACCGGCGGTACCGAAATCCTTCCAGCTCACATGTCCAACAAGCAAAGTTAATGGAGCTAGTGCAGCAGTGGCTTAGTAGCTAAGCCACCTTTAAGCAATAATCCCAGCAAATATAGGTGGAGATGCTGGAATCTCCTGCCTTCTAGGAGTATAGATGTTAAGTAATATGAAATTCAGTCCTACTAATTGACTGAGCAAAGGATTTCTACAGGGAACGACTACAGCACTGAAATCAAGTCATTGATTATGTTTCTTAGATATGAATGTTTGCAGCAGGACTGCGCCGTGCGGGAGGCTGAGCTGGAAAAGGAACAAAGCAGATGAGAAGTCACCAGGGATGGGGTAAGAGCGTCGTAGGGGTTACGTGGGCTAAATCGTCACGTCAGTAACACACAGATCAATTCTCGGGTGTTTGTCAGCTCCCTCCTTTTATCCATTCAATTTGTGACAAAGGGTGGCATCACTGAAATTACTGAATGCCTCTGTAGCCTCAACTCTGCGGCAGCAGAGGAGAACCCTGTGTTTTCCCACCAGCAAGGTGCCTGAATCTCATCAGGGACCTCAGACCACATAAAACCATCCCCCAAATGGGGGGCACAGCACAGAACTGAAGGTGTGTTATAGCAAACTGCATGATCCCCATTTCCACCTCAGGGTGGGCTCAGGAAGGGAAATAAGCGCCCAGCAAGGCACATCCATGCTCCTCTAGTCCTCTGCCCTGGGCAGAGTCTGCCTCCTCTGCTCCAGGATTGGTGCAGCCTGTGCTGTGGTTCCCCTCCTGCAGCAAGACCCAGAGAGCCTCACGGTGCAGTGACAACCATGAAGCACATAAGTAGCCACAGATTAGTTACAGTATTTAATCAATTTGTGGAACGTTCGCAGAGCTGTGAAAAGCCTCAACGAAGCTCCTGGGCACGCGAGTAGTTTTAAGGTACTTTTCAGCTGAGCACAAGGGTTAGTGACAAGGCTGCCTGAGCAGAGAGCCTGCTGGGTGCAGGGGAGAAGCATTTCCTCTGGCCCTGGCTGCTGGGTTGGAGAAAGAATGTGTCCCTCAGCATGTCAGGTTGTCACATAGGTATGTTGAGCACAGGGATACCTGTACTGTACAGAATCACAGATGTCTTTGGTTGGAAGAGACCTTCAAGATCATCCAGTCCAACCTTTAATCCAGTACTGCAAGCCCACCACTAAACCATGTCCCTGAGCCCCAGCTCCATAAACCATTTAAATGCCTCCAGGGATGGAGGCTCCACCACTGCCCTGGGCAGACGATTCCAATGTTTGATAACCCTTTCAGTGAAGAAATGTTTCCTAGTATCCAACCTAAACCTCCCTTGGCACAGCTTGCAGCCATTCCCTCTGGTCCTGTCACACGTCACCATGGAGAAGAGGCTGTCTCCCTCCTTGCTCCAACCTCCTATCACATAGTTGTAGAGTGTGAGGAGGTCTCCCCTCAGCCTCCTCTTCTCCAGACTAAATACCCCCAGCTCCCTCCTCACAGGACTTGTGCTCCAGGCCCTTCATCAGCCTCGCTGCCCTTTCCTGGGCAGGCTCCAGCACTGCTGTGTCTTTCTGATAGTGAGGGGCCCAGAACTGAATGCAATATTCAAGGTTTAGCCTCACGAGTGTCAAGTACAGGGGAACATTCACCTCCCTATTCCTGTGGCCACAGTGTTTCTAATACAAGCCAGGATGCCATTGGCCTTCTCAGCCACCAGCACATACTGCTGACTCCTAGTCAACTCTTAATCAACATTCCCAGGGCCTTTTCCAACTTGCAACCTTCCAACCACACATCCTCAAGTCTGTAGCTTTACCATGGGGTTTTTATGACCCAAGTGCAGGACGTGGCACTTGGTCCATACAAGAGGATGCTCCTGTTCTAGCACAAAAACATCCACGAGCTGGAATTGTGGTCCTGGGGCACGTTCCTCACACGGTGGAGCAGCAGCTCCCTCCAAGCCCTGCACAGACCTTGTCGAGGGGTGACTGCCCCGGATGAGGTCCGGCCACATCGCCCCTGTGCACAACACTGCCTGCATTGGGCAGGGTCCAGCCCTGGCACACAAGGAGGAAGATGATGGATGAGCAGCCGCGTGGGGCAGCTTAAAGGGGTTTGCAGCAGGAAGGTGAAAAAGGCCAGAGGACTCTGTGTTCACCACCACGGCAGTTGTATCAGGGAACAGAGGTCTGTTTGGTTTTACTTCTGCCTGACTCCAGCAAAGCAGAAGCTGATCACACGTGAAAAGAGCCAGGATTTGAACAAGATCTCAGACAATAAAAAGGCCAAGGCAGAGGACCCTGCAGGAGGAAAACTGATGCGGTTTTATTCCCAGATGCCCCAACAGAGGCATTCTCTGCTGCTTCAGATGATAAGGTCAGAGCAGGACAGATAACTGAATCCCCTTGTAAACCTCACAAGCTGAGTGACCCTCCTGCAGCCCCTCTTTGAAGAGGACAGACTATTTTTCTTCGAGTCCCCACCGAAGTACATTGCAGAAGCTACACATCATCCTTTTGAAAAAATACCAAGCTTTGCAGGCTTGCTCAGCTCAAGTTTCCAAAACTGGGGTGTGGGATCTTCCCAGGACCTGGCTTCCAGCCCACCCCAGCAAAGCTGGCTGCGAAGCACGGTGCCACTCACAGCCCTCCTGTCCCGCAGCCCAGACGCTCCGGCTACAGCCCGAGCTGAAGGATCCAGCTCGCATATTTTTGAAAAAGAAGTGCTGTTTAACACAACCAGCACAGGAGGCAACCTTGGCTGGAAGAACCGAGCAAGCCTCTGCCACCAACTGCAGCGACAGATGCCGGCTGCTCCGTCTCCTTGCAATGGTTTGTACAAACTGGGGCGGGAGCTCCTGCCAGCGCCCACGTCCACGCGATCCAAGGGCAGCTGGGGAGGAAGGAGCTGGCCACGGGGATTTTTGGATGGCCATCTACAAGAGCTGCCTGCAGCCAGCTGAGGGGGGCCACGGGGCAGCGCAGAGCTGGGCGGGCTGCTCTGGTTTGGTATCAGGCTGCTGAGCTGCCTGATTGCAGCCCAGTGGGGCTCTGCTGGCTTTGCACAGCTCTCCAGCCTGGCTCACAAGTGCTCAGGGCTGTGCTAGGGCTGAAAAGTTGGTTGGTTTGTTAAGAAAAAACACTTATTTCCCTTCTCCACTGCTCTTACCCTTTCGTCCCATTCCTCTATGCTAAAGTGAGGCCAACCTGCAGAAATAAAGTACATCTGACAATTCAGAGAGCAGCAGGGGAAAAAAAACCTGCATGTACTCCCCAGTTTGGGCTCCCAGATCACACCGTGCAGCCACCAAGATAAACACATGCTAATGCTTGACTGGGTGAGAGCATTTGACAAGATGGATTTTTAAGCCAAAGAAGTCTATCTGTTAACATAAATCCTGCTGGCTCTGCATGATCCTCAGAGCCCCTCCTCAAACAGGCTCCCCCCACCAAGCAGGGCAGCAGGAGGTCACCCGGTCCTGCAGTACCCACCTCCCCAGAGCCAGGCTCCAGAAGCCCAAGGACTGTCCATCTGCCACTGGAGCACAGAGTCACAACCCAGTTACACGTGAAAATGGGCTTTGAAGGCTCCAGACTCATCTTCAGGCTCCTTTAGAGGCAAAAGCCAAAGGGCTGGAATAACAGACACTGACCATTTTTACCTTTGTTAGGTGGGCACCTGCAGCCTTCTCAACATTTACAGGGAGTTAGCAGAGCCCTCCAAGTGTCTGAATATTTTTGGCAATCTGCCCCCAAATATCAGACTCTGCTGTAGGCAAATGCTGCAATTTCCCAAGGAACCTTTTCATCCATTTTTCATACAGCTCGCTTTCTTCAAAGGCAGACTGAAGCTGGATGTGAGAAGGGAAACTAATATTTCACTTTCATTCTGCTGCATTTTAACACTGAAGTTTGGCACCTGGCTGAACACTGATCCAGTTTGCCAGGGAAGACATCAGGAGTCAGTGGGTAACTGAGATCAGAGTTATTAGTGCAGAAGAGGACAGAATCTGGTTAACTATATTAAAAGCTATTCAATTATTATGTTTTCCTCTTTTTTTTTTTTTTAAAATCAAGCTTGCTGTTTGATCCTTCCCCCACCATCAAGCAGTTGTCCCATTTGAACAAGGCAGGTGGTGCATTAAGAGCTATTTTTATATTACCAAATACCACCTTTTGGGGAAGAAAGGATGAACAGAGCACTGAAACATTTCGACCGGTGATCACTTAGCTCCATTTCCTTGACACTTGAGCAGGGTTGACTTCTGCAGAGCTCAGACTATTTCCACCAACCAAGGATCTGTACCTTGTAGAAGCAAACCCAGGAGCAGCCAAAGCCCTCACTCCGGAGATGCTGGGGCCAGGCTGCAGCATGAGCAGCTGCTGCTGGCAGGGAAAGGTGTTTGGTGTGAGGGGTTAAAGGTCTGCAGCGTGCTCTCCTGGGAGTCTTGCAGCTCTCTTACAGGTTTTCAACTTTCTATCTTGGAAAGCTGGGTGTCTCCATCAAAACAGTGTTTAATCAAAACACAACCTCACCAGTAAGAGTTCAATCCCAGGAGGGCAAGGAAGCTAATTACAGTTTTGGTCAATCTGCAGTCTCCCCCATTCCCTCCCCCCATATAATTTTATTAATTTCATGCAGACTCCGTGGTGGGCAGTGTGTCAACCTGGGAGAATATCTTTGAGCAGATAAGCTATTCCATAATCTTTAAAAATTGACTTTGTTTCTGGCTCGTGTAACAGTTTAGATTAATGTCCTATCTCTTCAGTTCAGCAACCTCAATTTAAACCCTTTTCTGTTAAACCAGATCAAGGAAGAATCCATTCTGGTCCCAGCACAGAAATCAGTCCATACAGTCTACGCTGTTAAAAATTAATTCTAGCTGATGGTTCTTCAAAGCTAAACGAGACCCAGCCAGGAGCTGGGCAGAGCCCTCCTCCCTGTCCCCACCTTCCCCTGCTCTCACATTTCTTTTCTCAACTTCATCACTTCTCATTTCTGTTCATTTATTTTAAAGTGCTTTGGTTTTAAGTAAACTCATAAACAGGTACAAATCAAGAACAGCAAGATGAGAGTCAGTCCATGTGAGATATTTTAGATCAATGACCAGATTCTGGCACATCCATGGAGCTCGTCATACTGCAATTAATTCAGCAACAGGGTTACACCCCACATGGGTTTTCACATCGGGCTTTTCTTCCTGGCACAAATTTGTTACCTCCTTCCTCTCCCTTACAAAGAGCCTCATTGACTTTGGCTCTGAGCACAATAAATCCTACTTGACCTGAGTGTTGTTTTCAGCTTGGTGCAGAATTTATTTCTCCTGCCTTCCTGATCAGCATCACCACAGGTTTCAAGCATAAGGCTGGGAATCCACGCTCTTGGGTTTAGTTTCTTTTATTGCTGCCTCCATCCCTGACATCTGACTTATGATGGGCTGAGAGCGACTTCTCCATTCTCACCCTCAGCTTTTTCTCTTATAAAATGAATTCTAATTAATAAATGTCAGTTCACCAACTTGAGTTCCTCAGATGGAAGGCAGTAAAGCTCTACAAGGTGTCATTAATTTAGAATTAGTTTCAGAATCATCATTTCTTTAGCTTTATAACCATCTATCCCTTCACCAATTCATCTCTACACAGTTTTATACCATGATCATTTACCAAAACTTCCTAGAGGCTGTTATATTTTAAGCCTTTTCCATTTTTCTTTGTGGTTGCTGCAACTTTGGGTGCAGACTCTAGGGAAAGACCCATTTCCCAGACAGCAAAAGGTTGTCTTCTTTTGGCCACAGCAAGACACAGTCCTGCACAGCCAGACAGCGTACGGCGATAGTTGTTTTTTATCAAAATCTTGATCTATAATTCATCTTAAAATGCTTTCCCTCCTTGTCACTCCCCTTACGCATCCCTCCAAGAACACTACACTATGTATATTTAATCGGGGAACTGGAGAAGTGCTCATGTTCAAGGTGAACAGGACAAGAAAATTGAAGCACACGAAATTCTCGCACTTATTTCCCAGACCTGCCTGAACTGAAGCAATAGGATGGGAAGTGGTCACACTGCTGCACGTAAAATCCTGACCAAAGCTGTTAATGTTAGGCAGGTAAAACAGCAGCAGTGAGAACCTGGGGTAGCTCTTCCCTTCCATAGAAGGTTACAGCCACTGTCTCGGAGCCTGCATCACTGCTTTTTCCCCTGCTTTTGAGTAGGACTGAACACATGCTCATGTAGTAAAAAAAAAGCCAATTACTGAGTGCAAATGGGCAGATCTTTTTTCAGAAAGCCACCCAACTCTTTCCAACATTCTCCTTCTGCCTCCAGCTAATTGGAAATGCCTTTTGGTGAGTTAATACTGACATTCAGAATATTTTTGCCTTTGACACCCCCTCTCCCTCCATTTCCCAAAGTCTTTGTTGGAATCAGCAGATTTCTGCAAAACACTGCGATGGATCACCCTCACCACCCCCCAAACCACTGGCCCCTCTGCAAGGTGCTGCCCAAGCCAGCTCCAGGGGTTTGTTCTCAAACCCCTACAAAAGCCAACAAGTCTGCAAGTAGGACCAGGGAAGAAGCCAGGGAGCTGGAGAAGATGCAAAGCTCTCCTGCCCTGGGCTTCTGGCATTTGGAAAGGGAAAAACTACAACACAAAACCCTTTAGAGACCACCCCAATGAACAGGCGCAAAGCTAAGAGCTCCTGAAGCCATCTCACACTCTACTCGGTCCCAGAAACACCAAGGGGAACACATCAGCCTTATCTCACCCATCACAGCCACCCTTCCTGTCCCCTGGTTAGGGAGCATCCCATGGTGCCATTACTGCTTTGAGTGGGTCCTGCAGCCAAGTGAAGGATTTGAGCAGGACCCAAGGGCACCGTGGCTTTGCCAGGAGCTGCTCTCACAGGGGAGCCCTGCAAAACTCAGCAGTCTCAGGATGTTTTGTTCATTTTTGTTTTTCTTTCTGCATGTTTGTTTCTCTTTGGCAAAGCAGCTTTGGAGACAGCTGCGTGCTGTGGAACATCTCACACGTGGCCGTGCTCCATCCTGCCAGGGGGAGGACGACCTTCGGGGAACTGTGCGGCACAACCTCCGAGCAGCTCTGTTCAATGAGAGAAAAATTGATGCTCTCCTGTCTCTTCAGTTGAGAGCTCTCCTCAGGGGGCTTCACGTCCTCTTCTCCAGGAAGAAAATCAGAAGAGTGGGAGGGGTGGTTGGGATACACGTGCTCCTGCCAATATTCACAGGTTACAAAAACCTTTACAAGATGAAATGCCCAAAGCCCTTGTGCTCACTATGTAGCAGGAACAGTGACACCTCCTCCACCTTACTCCTCATTTTTACTTTTCCCCCCCCATTCATTTGTATCTCACATTCCACTCTACCCATTCCCCCTTCCTCCTACAATCCGAGTCCTCACAAACTTGATTTTTTTTTAACTTTCCTTGCCAATTTTAGAGATTAAGTTTCCCAGCCAACTCCCAGGGAGAGAGGGAAATGGGAAACGCACCCAACAGGGATGTGACAACGTTAATAGGAAGACGAGTCACTCACGCAGTCTGCTGCCGGCGCTCTGCCACACTGCCCCTTCCTGCTTGACCCCATCTCATCTTCAGAATTTAAACCAACTTAAAACCACGTAGCATAACTATATGGCTAATCTCATTATACTAATAATCCGTAGGTCTTGATCTGCAGGAGTTTTGCAGATAGATGGGGAGAGTTTTATAAAAGCGCCCATCATCTTTTAAGAAGTTGCACTTGGAACGCGTCCGCCGGATCATCCTTCCTGCAACAGCAGCTCTCAACCCGAGCCACGGGGTTTCATCCTTTCAAATGTCACACTTCAAACCCCCCCTCGGACCAGAGCATCAATCCCAGCAGCAGGGGCTGTGCGCTGGCAGGAGCCGCAGGCAGCTGTGCAGGGTCAGACCCGGAGCTTCCTTCCTCGGGATGCTCCCAAGAGTTTTGCTCACACTTTGTAGTACATTTTATTCTCCAGTTCCCTATTCTATAACTTTTTCTTTATTTGGTTAGGAAACAGATTGTTACCACATCAAACATTACCTACGTAGGGAAGAGAGTGATCTTTAGCGCATGTTTCTCCTGATTTCTGGGCTGAAAACCAGGCAAAAATTCTCCAGCGTGCAGTGAAACACTGGGTGTGGGATGAGGCACCTGGGAGTCCCAGTTTGGTACCTGGCTCACCGCTGCCGCTCGGAAGTTTTTCTGTTTCTTGCAATTACACAAAAATACCTTAAGCAATTCAGGAAGCGTGAGCATATAAATTTAAAAGGTTGAAGCAAAACTGAAGGACACACAGCAAGGACCAGAAATACCTGGAGAGACTTTCTGAAAGCTAATGTTTCCACCGGGGCTTCTCCTCCATCACAGCCCCCAGCTCAGACCCATTTGTACTGGTGGGGGTGCATTTGCTTTGGCCACACACCAAACACCTTCACAAGACTCCAACACTTTGTTTAGCTGAGCAATCTGAAGCTTCCTTTAGCTGCTCCCACGTGTTTGTACTGGAATTACCACCCGGGCAGGGAGAACAGTTACAGGAGCTGCTCCCACCTGGGCTGGAAGAAACTCCGGGTTCACTTCTGCAGAGCAGCCCGACCCAGGGGGACTCTGCATGGTTTGCTCCGCACATCAATCAGTTATTTGTTTGCTTTACAAAACCAGGGGTTAAATCCTATTCCAACATTAGGACACACGAGTAGCACAGGCAGCATCACGCCACTGCTGCGGAGACACGGCGAGATCTCGGCGATTATCCCGGCCTCGGCCAGTCACCAACTGCAGAGTTACAGGATCCATGGTAATTTATGTTGCTTGGAGATCTGGGAATTTTGTCTGACTCAGAACCAGATAAATACTGAACAAACAGCTCAGGAATTGTCCCAGTAGGTGGGAATTATATTACAACCAAGCTCATAAAAATGTAGATATTAGTAATGGGAAAACTGCTAGATTTTTTTTTTTTTTCCATTTTAGCCTCCCAGTCCAGGCCCTGGACGGCTTTCAAATGCCTTTGGCTAGCACCAGTGTGTACATCTGTACATGTACAGCCACTTCCCACACAAGCCGTACAAATCCCAACTTGTGGAGACACACAAATACAACAGCAGTCAATCTACCCAAAGAAACAATTTAATACTAATGTTATTAGCCTACATTAAAACCAGGGGAGGCTCAGAAATGAGGGAGAAATTGCTTTGCATTAGTTTCTCTGCACGTCACCCTGTTCCTAGCAGGGTTTTAATAATAAGCATACTTATTTCAATAGTTTGCTGATCACGCTCATCAATCCTAAAACAAAGACTCCTGCCCAAAGAATTTATAAACCCTTCTAATCCGATCTGATGTTGGATCACTTTCAGCCTCACATGAGGAGAAACGGGTGGCAGTGGTCTGGGCAGAAGCCACAGGGACACAGAATCCTCTTCCAACAGCAGTGAGGACAGAGCCAGAGATGCTCGTGAGGAGCAGTGCTGGTTACACTCCCAGTTACCTTCCAGAGGGCACCAACTTAAGATTTTTATTGTTGTTTTGAGAGTTTGCCTCTTCTTGGTGAGGACTTCAGAGGCAGCAGAACATTTTCAGGCTCTATTACACACAAAATACTTCTGAGAAATAGATTAAAAAAATAATAATCTTTGTTCCTGAACTTTACTTCCTCCTTAAATGATGTCAGTATAGCACAAAAATAAGGAGAATGGCTGCAGGTTTTAAAAGAAAAAAGAAAGTGGTTGCGTACAGACCTAGAAGAAGCCCCTGGCTCCAGTGACAGCATAAGCATTACATCACCCCATCACCTACAGCCAGAATTACTTGTCCCATTGGCTTCCCCCCCCACACACACATCCTTTTTTGCAGCTTTACCACTTTCTTTACCTTCTTTTTATTATTTCCAGGTGCTTAAGTCAAGTTTTCAGTCAGGCTTCAAAGTGCCTTCTGTGCCTGTAATTCCTGCACACCAACAACTGCCAGAATAAAGTTACAGGGACTCTGGAGGAGCTGTTTGGAGGGTAGTTAGACATTCACAGCTGCAACCGATCCCAGTCATGTTTCCAAATAGTTGCAAAGGAAAAATATTAATCCCCAGATGATTTGTATGTGCTGAAGTTCAACGCCAAATTGGGATATTCACACCTAACGATACTGCCGGCCGAGACCAATCTCACCTCAGACCTGATGAAGTCACTAGGATCATTTTAATGAGCTTTTTCAGTCTATGCCATGGGAGCACCTGCTCATGGCTCAGGAAGGTGCCTGGCTGGACCAGATGTTATTAAATAACGTGGGGTTTAAATCACTGCAGCAGGATCTGCCTTGACCCAGCGCTGCGGGGAACGCTTGTTTTTAAATCCACAAGGTCCAGTGGCTCGTGCAGGAGTGGGCACAACGGGCAGCCCCTTCCTCAAAAGATAGCTGAGGTTAAACAGTGACAATGCCAACAAGCAGTGACACAGAGCAAGGCTCTCGTGTCCATAAACACACTTAGTTATTCCTCAGGTACTGCTTATTTTTTAATTATTAATGAAGATGCTCCATTCAGTGCCAGTTGGTACTCAAGAGCCCATTCTGCAGCATGGCTGGCAGCCAGGTCTCTCAAGGACACTGCTGCCTCCTCTTGTGTCTCTGCTCAGGAGTAGGAACAGACTATTGTTCTCCCTCTGATAACTTATGAGCTCAGTGAAATTTGTTTTTCATGTGTAATAAAGTTGCCGGTGGTAAGCAATTTGCATTTAAGTTGGCTGCATGCACGCTGACGGGGACTTCTAAGCATTGTTCACAGAGCTAAAATAACACAACAGTTACCTGTCATCTCAACCCCTTCTAAAGAAACCTGTCCCTGAAAATAATTTTAAATGTAAAATCACCAACAGATCTGCTGTCTCGAATTAGGTCCCTTTGAGAGAGTTTAGAGCGACTCAGAAATTGAGAGTAACAGGCAAGCCCTATTCTGGGGCTTGTGAAGCAGTGGTGGGAGAATGAAGGAGCTGCTGCCTCTCTTGTGCTGCGGGATGGTCAGGGACTGAGCTGAAGCAGACCCGTAACACAGCCACCCAAAAGCATCTCAGACAAGGTCCGCTTGCAGAATCCAGAAGCCTAAAGCCACACTGAGCCCCACAACACACAGAAGGAAAGGGAGCAGCAGGTTGAGAGCACATTTTGCTCAGAATAATTATGTGTTCATATCACAGAAAGACCCTGTGGGGTGTAGGTCTGGAGAATGAGGTCAAGACACCCATGACTATTCAAGTTATCAGTCCAGGGAGAAATCACAGCCCCTGCTGCTTGTGGAGAATATCACCTTGTCCTTCAGCCCCAACCACTGCCAGCTGCCCTCCTGTGAAAGCAAACCAGGGGAAGAAGTGCTCCCATCAACCCAGGCCAATCACCAAGTGGTTTCCATTAACAAGGACCAGACCCTGACCTGCACACGGTGCCACTCGCTGGAGCTCTCTGCCCACCCTTGCCTCCTGAAAGCAGCTCCATTTCATTTGCAAGCTGATTTCATGATGGAGCAGAAATGCCAATCAATTGTAGAACCATCAGCACGAGAGCAGCCCCAATCTGCATTAGCCAGCTGGGCAGCTTTCCAGAGCATCATCTACAACACATGAATTATTACCCAAACATTACTGCTGTCAGCACATTCCTCTCTATACAACTTCCTATTATTATTTTTTTGGCGGACAACCCTGAAATTTTAAACAGCTCAATCTTGCTCAAGTAATGCAACTGCCTCTGCCTCCAGGATGAACTCTCCATAAAAAAAAAAAATCAACAATAATCCTTCTACTGAGAATAGCAACAAAACACCCTGAACAGCCCTGTTCTTTTTTATTTTGTTTGGGTTTTTTGTTTTTGTTTTGTTTTGGAGTCTTTAGCAGCTCTGACTTACATTCTAATTTGCAATAACAGCCTTTTATTTGTCTTGCAGAGGAAAGAGAGACTTAAGGGATGCTTAAGCAGAGTACGAAGCAGCTTATAAGGGAGGGTGCAGACGGCGGGGTCAGCGGCGCTGCCGCGGCTCGTGAAGAAATACGCGCCTCGAGAACCATTTGCTTTGAAAGCAATTGTGCTGCTGGGATTCATTCAGGGAACGTGAGAGTCCGAGAAGCACTAGAAGCAGTCTTAAGAACTCTGAAAATAAGGTTGGGAAATTAGTTACTTGGTCATTACGAGTCCTTTTCACAAGGGTGAAAACCAAAGGGTGCGATGCTGCTGGTAGCAGCTCGGTGAGCCCAGCCTCGGGCGCTGCCTGGACAGACGGAAACACCTCCAGCGTCCCAGCCCTGGACTGGAAAGTTCAGTTGATATAACAAAAAAAGAAGACAGAGCTTTAAAGCTTTTCAATACTACAACCCAAATCTCCCAGGCACACCCCATCCTCGTGAAGGATCGTTCCTCGCTTCCTGCATCTTGTTTATTTCAAGAGAGGAATTATGAAAGCATCCTGGAAGTTGTGTTTTGGAGATCTTCCTGCAGTTACATGAATCCAAGCTTTTGTTTAGTTTCAATAACCAAATTACCTTCAGAACTCTTCTGGTTAGGAAAACCAGATTATATATCTATTTCTTCCATGTCCTGAGCAGCATCTGGTGCTATTACATAATTAATAGATTGTACATTTCTTTATTTAATCAATCATGGTTGGATTTACAATGCAAACTTTTAGCACAACAAAAAATGCAACTGATTATCCAAAAATATTTATTCAAGATTAAAAAACATCTAGCATATGAATATTTTAATAAATATTAAATATTTATGTCTCTTTTCCAAAGCTTCCATAACAGGGCTTTTAATTAATTTGTCATAAAAAATTTATAGACCCAGGTAGACTTTAAAAAGTAATTATTAAATTTTATCTTTAAGCTTCAGGTATTCAGTCCTTTCTTGTGCCAGCACGGAACATGATGAGCTCCAGCAATGCCAGCGAGGCTGCACCAGCACAAACAGATTCTGCCGCAGGTTAGGAACAGATGAAAACATGTTCCCAGCCCCTTCCACAGCAGTTTGTGAATCACAGGGATACACGGGATTAATCAGTATCTGCATTTCCCTACAGCATGGAAACACCAGCTGAAGGCAGGAGGCCCAGTTTGCTGGGAGGTGCAGAAGGTGAACAGCCGTGGTGGATGCCGGGGAGGGCACAGCTTGGAGCAGCAGCCCCAGGCAGTGCCACAATCCCCCCCCTTTTCCATCTCTCCCATACAGGGAGTGCTTTAGTGCCTCCTTCCCCCTACATAAGTCTCCCACCTCATGGAAAACGTGACCCCCAAGGGACAGATGCAGGATCTGGGATGCATTTCCAAATATTTTAAGGAGAAGGGAGCTTGTGCTGACTACCTGGGAAGGAACTGGTGAGGAGCAGCCCTCCCCAGCACAGCCAAGCTAGCCGTTCCCAGGACAGGTCAGAGCAACCTATTCCCTGCACATCCATGCCATCTTGCACAGCAGACATCTCTCCACCGTTAGACACAGACTGCTTGCTGGGACAGCAATGCCCCGGTTTGGGCAGATGAGAAGCAGCCCAAGCCGTCTGCGTCTGCTTGATTGCACCATGAGCTGGCACAGACCAACCCTTCCTGCTGCCGAGCTCCAGCGCTGCGCTGCCTGTGTTGAGCAGGACACATCCACCGAGCCTGGCGTGGCACCCACCCCACGCTGCCCCAGCACCACAGACGCAGACACTGAGCTCTGCAGGGATGCACTTTCCTGTTTGAAGCCCCCAAAAGCAGCTCTGGGCAGGAGCAGCTCCTCCCTCAAAGGAAGGTCGGCCAGAGCCCAGCTCTGTGCCCAGGAATCCGAGGAGTCAACGCCACATCTGAGCTCGGCTTGGCAGCGCCGAGTGTCGATAGAGCCTTTCGCTGCTTGCCACATACCCGCCTAAATTTCTCCAGCAGGCTGCTGCAAGGAAAGCAGAAGTCACCTTTCCTCAAATCACAAAGCAGCACACTCTGCTCACTCTGTACTTATCTGACCTGCTGGCAGCCACTGAGTTGAAGGAGAAAGGGATGGAGTCAAGAACTGAAATGCTGAAGCCCATTATTTTCAGGAAATTGTGCTACTGGAAGCTCTTGTAGCTTTTGTAATCACCTCCCTGTGTCACTGAGCAAAGTCAATTCAGCAGCAAGAGGTGGTCACAGCCACACAAGCAGACCCTGTGCTTTTTCAGGGGGATGCAGAGTAAGAGAGCAGCAGTTGGTCAAACTAAAAGAGGGAGGGATTGGAGTTTCTAGCAAACTATTAGGAGACCTGCAGTCAGGTTTTTAACATCTTCTATTAAATTCGTATGGTGCTCATGTGACATCGTGGACAAAGACAGCATTCCTCATTCCCTTGCACATTAAAATTCCTGTAACCTGTTACAGAAATGATGTCATGTAGCATTCGAGTGCCAGTGATGGACCCCCAGAAAATCCCAGAGACTCCAAATGAGTAGGGTGGCCCCAGTAAGAGACTGGGGGTCAACCCACAGGGCTAACAACTAGATAACTGAGATAAACCCCTGATCATACTGCCCAGCACACAGCTTGGCCACCTGGCAATACCACTGCCCTCAGAGGAGGGCAACAGATGCACAGAGCCCAGATCCAGCTACAGTGACCTCCCAGGAGCTCCAGTGTTCTCCCCACGGGATTGCAGCCGATGGCTGTGGTCCCCTGGTTGCTGTCAGCACGCTCAGTACAGGCAGTGGAAACAGTTTGAACGTGTCTTCCTGACTGTGGCCAACACTGATTTTATGATATACTTAACACCCCATCCAATAGCTATTAGTTTTACTGTCAGACACACAATGTATGCGATCCATCTTTCTTCTCCGGCGTGCCACGTGTCCCCTCTCAAATGACATTACTCTGCAGCAGGCTTTATTTGTTACCAGGGGGTTTTGAGCACAGACATTGAAGCTTTTATCTTTTCAGTTTGTTTGTCATTAACAGCATGTTTGATTCAACCTGGATTGGCCCACGGTTCCCGTTCAGACTCGCCAGAGAATGGGTTTGATTTCCTCCTTGGCAAACAAGGCTCTGCAGAACGGAGCTCCTGCCACAGCCCTGCCCTGCAAGAACAGGGACTTCTCACCATCTGCTTAGAGGGAATGATCCAAGGAACAGCCAAACTCTCCAAAAGCCCATGCACAGGCTGGAGGAGGCAATCTCCCTGCCTTTATCACTGCCAACCCTTTCTTTGTGCACCATGCAATGGAGAGCACGTCACCATCTTTGCTCTTCCCCGCGGTGGGCTCTGAGCTGCGGAGTCCTGCAAACCCTGGAGCTGTCCAGAGGGCACAAACCACTCCGGTGCAGATCAGAGCTGTGTCCTGCCATCATCCCAGATGGTGGAGTCAGGAAAACCCACCTGTAGCAATGCCTCCAGGTCAGGACTCCCCTGCATCGCTTCGTGCTGTAATCTCCCAGGGAGAAAGTGGCACCAGGCAGTCAGGGTCTAGCAAACCGGTGCAAAAAGCTGTTCCTACCTCAGGCCTAACTGATGTCATTTGCAGCAAGAATCAGGCTGGTTCTGTTTACATGCAAAGCATTCAGAGTTGTACAAACGTCCCTCACAGCTCAGCCTCCATTGCACACCAGGGCTCTCAGCCAGAACACGTCCACAGCAAAAGCCTCCATGAATTATTTCCGAAGCATTCACAGAAGAGTTTTCTTGCAAAAGTGCTCAGTCTCTCCGAGAACAGTTTTGAGAGGCATGAAATCTTATCTTTGCAAAATAACAGCTCACGCTTGAACTATCAGTCTCTCAGTCCTCTCTTCAGTGTAAGTAAACCAAAAATGGGAAGAGAGTTAAGACAATTTCCATCATGGAAGTGTTTCCTCTCCTCATTTATTTTGCCTCCTTTGAGTTTGTCTCCCCTCTACCACCCCAAGCACAGCTGGCAACAGGCTAGAAACACCAGCACACGGTGTTCATACCTGGATGTGCTGTTGCACAGCCTCTTGTCTGTGCAGAGGCTTCTGGACTGCAGACAAAACACACTGCTTCAAAATCTTCTTACACGGACGATGGCAGAGCAAGCTTTGTATGGCCAAAGTACTCAGATAGAATATTAAACTAAATAATAGCAATTAATTAGGCTTGTGTAAAGCTATTAACCTTCAAATCCCTATAGAAATAGTAAGTAATGCTCAAATCCTCCGGGAAGCACACGATATTATCCCGTTCCATAGAAGAGGAAGCAGAGATCCAGAGCAGTGGAACGATTTTTGCCCAGGGCAATGCTACGGCAGGGAGGGGAGGCTGTAATCATTCCCAGTTCCACACACCAGGCTGCTGCTTTTAGGCCACACTTGGGTGGGTGGATGCAAGCAAAAACCTAAAGCACACATGTATCAAGCACCCCACTTTTCACTGTTTATTCCACAGTGTGTTTGCAGACCAGCATTTGCATCATGTGAAAGGGAGATTTTCTGGAACAGATGATCCCTGACAGTTTTTTTTCCTTCTCCAATTCCCCCCCACAACCCTGTGCAGCTGATCACTAGTCTCTCCCCACCTCCTCCTCAGTGTTAGCATCAACCCCATATGGAAAAGGATAGATCTTTATCTTTTCCTAAGCACTCTTCCCAAACGCCTTCCTCAACTTCTACTGGAAACACATAATAAAAACCAGCAGCAGCTCAAACTCAGGAGCCTCTCCAGGGTGTTACCTCCACGGCACCAACTAATCTTGGAGGTTTTTTTAGCAGAGTACCTCTCCGATTCAGCCTTCCCTGGGGCACACAGCTACCCTTCTCCAGGTTTCCATCATCTTGTGGTCTAATTACTGCAACAATCGCATCATCCCCATCTTTGTTCAGAACCCCAGTAGGTTTTGCTTGCATCTTGCCTTCCTGTGCATCCCTCCACTGGCTCATCCCTCCTAATTGCATCAAACTCAGGACGCCTCAGTTTTCAGAGCCCTTCACGGCTTGTCCTCCTTTTCCCACCTTTTGTTCAGCTTGGCCCAGGGCACCAGGCTCTGTCCCACATAGATTATGGTAAAAGCTGCCTATAAATACCCACAAAACCCTGGCAGCGCCTGGCTTCTGATCTTGTCTCAACCCTCACTCGCTGCAACGTGCTAAAAAGATTTGAAAACACTTAGATTGCCCGTGTCCTTAAACCATTAATTTTAACACTGGCTCCTAGTGCCATTATTTTCTAGACTAGCTCTGCATTTACCTTCTCACTGATTATAACCACATTTACAACTAAATTACGCCACTGCCCATTCTCTGGTTGGGGTTTTGTGCAGCACTTCTCACACAATGGTACTCGAGGCCACAACTGAGCTCCCCACACACTGTTACATGAAATGGGAAATTAATAACCACGCTCCCAAAAGCTTAACGATTCCTGGGGTGGGATTGTCCAACCAATAACATTAATAAATCCTGGGGTGGGCCCTCGTGCTGCTGTTTACATAGAAATTACAGCTCCCAGCTGCCTCCTTCCCATCACAGGGCAGGAGGAGCTCTTTGCTGGGCTACCCCTTGTTTGCCTTTTGTGGTGGCTCGACTTCCACCAGCAACAATGGTTCTTGCATTAAAAAGTCTCACCAAACCTACCACAAACCCCCTATAATTAGTTGGCATGATGACTTCCAGAAGAAAGGAGAAATACAAAATGCAGCTCAGGGCATCTGAACAAGGGGAAGACTCGGTGCTAGAAATCCTTGCTCTTCAGGGGTGCGAGATATCCTGCTTTACTGTAATGAAAGTCCTCTTGTCCAACGTCCTCCAACAATCTGCCTTTAATGGGGTTACTATTGCAGAGGTAAAGCATTTTATATGGAACCAGGTTTACATTATCCTGCTATTCGGAGATCTAGCTTGCAATGCTGTTCAAATCCTTTAATCCATAAATAGGATTCCAGCCAGAGCTGGGCTGCCTTCCAAAACTGTAATCTCCAGTATATGAATTATTACAAAAAGATTAGGGTGTTTCAAGTAATAACATTTCAAATAAATCAGCTTTCATGGAGGAACAACAAACTAATATCGGAAATAACAATATAAAGACATTTATATAGCCACTTGCTGGAGTAACTTCACTAACCAGAGGGATTCTTTTCTCATTTGCATCCTTTTCTTTGAGGACTTCTGCCTCTGTCCCCTCACTACTGGGCTCTGCTGCAGAGCCAATGAGGAGCTCCTGTCTCATACATCAGCCCCTTCAAATCACCAGCTCCCTGTTACCCTGAGCAGTATGTTGGGGCTACAGCAGATGATGCTGTTCTCTCCCAGCCCTCGGCTTTACATAATGCTGAGATGAGGATGGTCAGATAATCCCGAAGGCCAGAAACATTCCCCTAACTCCCTTTTAATAACGATGAGCTGCGAGTTTAATTATTCTTCCTAGTGCATTTGCAAAAGCCTTTCCTTCCATACACAGCACACACACACATGCAGGGAGAGCTAAAGAACTATCCCTTCTTGATTATTTCCTATTTCTTTTGGTAAGACCACTGTATGACAAATTTAGTGTGCTTTTCTCCCCTGCAGACTGTATCTGCCCAGGAAGGACCTGTGCCCACAGGGGTCAGAATGGTGAGATGGGGACAGTTTGAGGAGCAGGTCTGGGCAGGTGAGAAGGCAGAAAAAGGAGAGGTGGAAATGAGCAGAGCTAAAAGCACCAGCCCTTGAGCTCCAGGGGGAGCGGGCAGGGGCATGGACTCAGAGGTGGACAGCAAAGTGGAAGCATCCTCTGGTGTGAAGGCAGAGGCTGGGCTGGAGGGCACGGGGACCTGTGCTCAGCACCCCCACCAGCCGTGATGCTCCAGGTTGCTTAGTGACAGAGCTGAAGTCTGAGGTGCCCATGGATTTATGGCCTCCCCCACCCCACCTTCCAAGTGCTATGAATAAATGACACATCTCAGTTCCTTATTTATCCATTTGTGAAGCTTAATGGGCAGTTGTAGAGAAGAGTATTGAGCCTTTTATGGGGTAGGGCAGGCGAGTTTCCTGATTTACACTTGCATCAATAGAGTGGAATATGGACTCTGCAAATCTGATTTAGCTTTATAAAGAAAAGAGAACAAAGAAACGTAGCAAAACTGTGCATCCCAAAGAATAAACCTAGAGCCACTGGTTTGAATTCAGACCTGATAATAACACCAAAAAGGCAAAAAAGCTCCTGCCAGATGCAGTCCCAGGCTGGTGCCTGGGCTTGTTCCCTGCACAGACCCCAATAGAGCATCAGGCTCCGAGGCTGCAGAGCCTGAAAACATTGGGCAGAGCCCCCAGCACAGACCAGCAGCTCACAGCTCAGACACATCCAAGCAAAAGCTCATCTGCCTGTCAGAGTCAACGGGCTCCGTTTAAAGAGGTGAAGCTAAGTAATGCACATAAATGTTTTCAAGAGCTGGGACTTAAAAGCAACAGGCAGTCCTTGCACAGTATATAGACCATGTCATTGCTGTGTGGTGTAACAGCCAGCACCCTGGGTAGGGATCTCTGCCTGCTGGGGTCTGTCCTGGGACAGCCAAGCACCCAGATTAGCGGCCACAAAGTTATCTTGGCATCCCCGTTTCATCTGTTGTGCTTGTTCACCCAAACGAAACCCCTGAGACCTTCAAAATCCTATCACGCCTAAAGCTCCTGAAATTAGGTCTTTAATAAAAGATGCCCAGTGTACCATCAGGAACAGCTCTCAGACATTTTATCATTAAAAAAAAAAAATTTGACGGTCCCCATAATTTTTGGTGAGCTTCTTCACATATTCAGCTGTGATTTACACAGGACATTTTGCTCCCCTGTCATAAATCACACCAGGGCACAAAAGAGAGTGAATAGCAGGAGAATTGGCGCATCTGATTTTCAAAGGTCCTAAAACAAGGAAAATTAGAGCCAGAATTTTTAGGTTTTTTTTTTTTTTTTTTAATGCTGTGGAGGCAGAGAAAACATTAAATCACCCATGTGATTTTCAAAGCAGCACTCCTATAAAGAGCTAAATTCTCCCAGCATAGACCTTTCCCCTGGCAAGTGGTGCCACCATCATCAAAACTCTTGTTTTTGCAAGTATCTTAGTTACTCCAGATGGAAATGCTTTCAGTTCAAGCCTAAAAAAACACCTAACAAAAAACCCACAATTCTTTTTCTCCTTTTTACTTCCTTAACGGCCAGGAACGCAAACAATCCATAATCACATGAAAACACAGCTTTTTTTTTTGCCAGCCTATAATTTTTTCTGCAGTGCATTAAGGTGGAGCACAACACCTTGGTTACAGACTGTCAACACGTCCACTACACAACCAGTATTATTTTTCCCCTGGAATTCATCTTTCAACCATTTCAAATTGAGCTGAAACTTTGACATGCAGACTGTCAGTTCAGGGAAGAATTATTATTATTGCTAGAAAATTAAATAAATCAGGTCAAACTTTATGACCAGCTTTCCCACCCACTGTGCATAAAACTCTCAGCTCCTTCCCTCCCCCTGTCCAAACATTTCTGAACACCTTCAGTTTCAAGCAAGGCATGAACATTGCTTAGCACGGATGCAGGTAGGACAGCAGAGCTCAGGAGCTGGCCCCATGGCTCAGGACAGCACATCTGCAGGACATGGGCTGTACAGCCCTGGGCAGGCTTGACCCAAAGCCTGTACACTCAATTTTCTGAGTGCAAACTGCAACAGGATTTTTTCAGAGAGAATTGGGCAATTCAAACTAAGGAATTCCACTCCACCAAAATCCAGAAATAAGGGAGTATAAACATATATCACAACAGCCACAGCAGACCAGCACAAGAGGTAAAGCAACCACCATAGACTATGTACTAGCAACCCAGCTACCTCAAGCCTATCTCCTCCAGCAACAGCTAGAGACATTAACTCCTGGAAGTCCCCTCAAAAGACTGAATATTTGATTTAATCAGCTTTAGGCTACACATAGCAACAACTTTACCCTCTCTTGTATCTCACACAGTTAACTCCCGTGCCCTCACGCTGATTCACAGAACAATTCTTTTCCCCATGCCATCATTCTCCTACCTTTTTGGAGCTGAAGGAGGTATGCTGCTACAGCCTGCTCTTGAACAAGCCTCAAGCAAATCTCTGTTTCTTCTTTCCAAAATATGAGCTCACCAAGAAATTCAGCAAGACCCTCCAAAAAGAAGCAGAGGAGCTCGCCTGGCCTTTAAAGCACAGCCCACTGCCAGCACCTGGGCACCTGCTGCTGAACCTCCACCCAGGATTCCTCAATTCCTTCCAGCTGGGCTCAGCCCTGCTGAGGACACACAGCTGGGACCTCTCCCCACCTCCAGTTTAACTCTTTCCTTCCAAAGTGCAGGGTGCTACCTCCTCTGGGGGTGCTCAGGCTGGACATGCCACGGCAATGGTATCATCTGATGGGCAACGGGCAGCCAGAGCATCCCGCTGTCACCCAGCCCCTGCTCACCACTCTACACAGAAATTGGTCAGACTTATCCTTGGTGTATCTGAATAATGTTGATTTACTGGACTCACCGGTAATTTTAATGCCTATCATTATGTACTGATTGAACTAGATTAAATAAAAGCCACCTTGCTCAGTTTCTCTGTACCAGGGGAGGCTGTTTCCACCTGACTTAGACTGCTCAAGGAGTCAATGAGGCTTTTATGCATATATTACATTCGGATATGGCATGCAGCAAAAATAATAACAACATCTGACAAAGTTTATTGTATTAAATAGAAGGTTGAGAATTCTTTTAACCTACAGTACATGCAGGAGGTAGCTGCACAGTAACAACAGAAAATAGCACAGATCGCTGTGAAATAATTTGCTATTCATTTAGCTGTCAGGTTGTACTTCTGAGCAGAAGTTCTAGCGCCGTTCAGTTTTAATAAATAGATGCTTAAAATACACTTTGCACTATGTAACCGTCTCCTTGCATTAAACTTAAAAACTCAATCAATAATCCAGAAAAATTCAACAGCAGGCTGGTTTCCTATTATTGAACCTTTTTGTCCAATAACCTAGACAACTGGATTAACTGTAAAGCGTGTGCGGGGTAATAATTCTCTGCTATGAATATTGCATTGCTGGGATCCCTTAGTGTTTCTGACAGGCTGTAATTAGGTACGGTGGAACCATGTGGATTTTGGAGGTTAGGCTCATATCCAACAATCCCAGGGTGAAAATTTTACCTAGCTCCAGAGTTTTGGTGTTAAATGTCAAAAGGACCTGCACAAAGCCTGTTTCCATGAAGGTGAGCCCGGCCCTGCTCCAAGCACGGGGTCAAACCGTGTCACCCTGGCTGGGAGGACCACCTCAAAAGCCTCAGCAGATGGTGTGTCCTGGAGAGAAGAGCTGGAGGTGAAAGACATGGCTGAACCTGCAAAATAACTAAGGGACGGGCTACAACCTAAAGATCACCCGTGGAATTGCTGCCATGTAATTACTAAATCCCTGCAAGGGTTCTGGTTCTCAGTCCAAGATGGGCAAGGAAAAGGGGTTTTTATTATTAAACTTTCAAACGCACTTCCAGGAAAATGAGGGCGTTTTGAAACATTTTCTTCCTGAATGCTGAGACTTTGGTTTGAGGTGAGGAAGGTCTGGAGGAGCAGATGGTGTCTGTCTCCTACTCCATTATCATCACCTGAGCTCCAGCCGTCGGCTGGTGGCTTCAGCCTGTCTGACCACAAGGAAAATCAGAAACATGCCCACTGCTCCTCACCGTTTGTAGCTACGTGGTTGTTTTGAAACCTCTCCCAGCTTTTCGCTGCTGGGATTAAGATCTTCATTGCCTTTAAATCTTGTTTTGCTCCCTTCCCTCTCCCGCTCTCTCTCTCATCTCATCTCTCGCTAGATGTTGGTCCTGCAGCTGAGCACTAACCACGGGGGTTTGGATTTATGTGGCCATACCCGCAGAAGACATCAAGGTGAGATCAGCTGTTCCGTGAAATTTTCATGGCAAACTTCAGCTTTGCTGAGTCTGGCAGAGCTTTTTTCTTCTCCTAACAACTGGGGATGCAGCAGAGTCTAGAGAGATAAATGTACTTCATGATGATTTGGTTTTCCACTTTTTTTTGAAGGGGATACTATTCCAAGGACACGGCTTTCAAAATACTGTCCTGCTCACCACTGAGGTCTCTGACTGATGTGTCAGTACATTATCCAGTGCTGCAGAACTCAAATGAAGTGGATGAGTTAAAGTTATGATTACAGAATTTCTTGTGACCCGAAGCTGGTATTGAAAGCGTCTGCCTTTGTATTATCCAAACTTTCTTTTGATATCCTTTCCCTTTTGTTGTGCAGATCAATCAATAAGACACATCATAACTCTGCTATCCCCCTCTTGGGCAGATTCTTCCCATTTTCAGTGCAAAGCAAAGAGTCAGCAAGAGTGTGATATATAGCTCTGCTCCCAGTTCCGTCCCCAGGAGCTAACTGGCACGGCGTGGCTCGGGTCTGAGGACTGAAAGCACAACCCCAAACTTCCTATTTTAATATTAGACGATAACCTCAGAGAAGGGTACGACGAACTTAAGAAATACACTCAGAACACCGTTCTGAAATCCAATGTCTAGTCCCCAAAACAAGCTCAAAAGATCCAAACAGAAGATAAAGCATATGAACTAATTTCCATGGCAATAAACACAGCTTGGGGAGCCCTCTCGCTTAACACCACTTCTGGGTGGAGTGGTGGAAAAAAAATCACCCATCAACTTTGGCGTGAAGTTTGTAAAAATCTGTGTTGGTGTTTATTCTTTCACCAACTCGCTGACACGGTGTTAGCACAGTGTTCTCTGTGTGTACCTCCTGGGGGTGCACGGGGCTGGGTGTGTTTGGAGGGGAAAGCTGGATGCGTATAAAAACATGTATATATATAAAACAGTGCGAGCACGGGCCAGACCTGCGTGCAGCAGAGATGCATGGCACGGGGAGGGAACACACCCCACAGATCCCTGTTCCTGCTGCTCTTCAGGAGCAGTAAGCAGAGGCTGATGGATGGTGAGTTGGGCTGTAATGCCCTCACGGGGTCAGTTTTGCTCTGCCTTGCCCTGGTCTAAGTCTGGAAGAAACACTCTTGTCTTCAGAGCAATTTATATCTCTCTCTGAAATCTCCTCTCCCAAACATTAATTCTGGAAACATATTGCTGTTCACCATCTAAAATCATTTCATTCCCTTCTCTGAATAGTTCTTCTTACAGTCACTCTGAATTACTCATTTTTTTTCTCTTAAAAACTCTCAAAGAGAGATGCTCCGGTACCGCTGCTGCCCCGCGCGCAGGTGCAGGGAGAGGTGGCAGAGCCAGGGGAGCTGGAGTTCGCTGCGGTCCAGCCTCCTCCTAACAAAGCCCAGAGACACCCCAAGCCCTTGCTTGGGACTGGAGGATTTTGGCCAGTGGGCTCTGGCAGGATGCTTCAGTGCAGCAAACGTCATGGGTGCATCAGCCTTTTAACTCATCGCGAAGTGGAGACGATGTGACCTGCACCCCCCTTTGAGCGAGCGGCGTCTCCCCAAGCCAAGGAAATTTGGTGCATCCGACCCAGCTTTGTGGCTTCGTTGGCCCAGCACGGGGGTCAAGGCCAGTGATCTTTTTATTTTAGCAGATGAGTCTGAGCTTTTCCGATATTCTTGCAACCTTAAACCTGGCTGCAGGAACCTGCTGCCATCCTCCGACCTGCTAATTGAAACTCCCCACTTTTCTTCAGATGGTATCTGAGGAACATCTGAAGTTCTTTTTGCCACTTTCATGCATTTTTTTTTTCTTTCAGTAACTTTTTCATTACTTAGTCTTTTTTAATAGAATTCATTTTCTTTGATCCTCACAAATTTTTCTCCCAGTTCTTCTGATAATATTTTAAAAGAAACCACGGTAACTTTGAAACTCCTTTCCCCGTGTCCACGCTACACAGCATGGCTAAGTGAGATTCCTTCCAAACCTTTAAGAATTGTAAGTGTGACCCGGCTAAGAAAATGCAGCAAGTGTCACCTCCTATAACATATAAGACAGTAAAAGACTGTAATTTATACGGCTAAGTACAAAGGGCTGTTTTTCTTTGAGCTAATTAACTAGAAGAAGAGCATAACTAATTAAGTGGAGAGACACCGAAGGAAATACAAGGTTGTAGCAAAGCCCTGTGACTTTGAATGCTCCTTTTCATCTCAGGAATGGATTGCTGGGGATTGAATTCTGCTGGGGGCTGGTGCGTGGCCCTTCCCTGCAAACTGCTGGCTCCTCCATTTGGTTCTCGAAACCCACAGACCGGGGTCTTTTCTGCCCCCTCCAGAGAGGATTTGGCTTAAAACCCATTTTATTGAGTCAGATGAGCACCATCTCAAGGGAGATTTGTTCTTCTCGAGATGAAATTGTAGTAAATTCCTATTCATGCAATCAAATAATTCTTGGTACCTCCCAAATTCAAGCTGCTGTTATTTTAATTGTTCGGTGGACATCAGAACATCATCTCTAGTGACAACGCTCATTTGTGGAGCTGCTGTAAGGGAAACTGAGGAATCTCAAGTGGTCAGTGCCTTCCTCTCCTTCCCTCCCTCTCCTGGAAATCCATTAAAAGACGTGTAGGGGATTGGGCTTCAAAAATAAGTAACTAGTGTGCATGCACCTGATAAGACCTCCAAAATTAATCACAATAAATGACACTGTTTAATGGAGAGAATGGTACCTGCTATGGCTGGTACCTAGAAAGGAAACCATTCAGTTAAAAGCTAGAGAGGTATTTAGGAATTTTCTAGGCAGATACAGTTTCTTGCTGGATTCCTCAATCTGGCTAGAGCTGATAAAAGGGCAGCAGGAAAATCCCTGCAGGAAAAACCTCTTGTCCTAAAGAAAGAACCATTCTGCGTTGCTGCCAGCGTGCATTTGCTCGCCATGGCTGCACCACGGGGCAGACCCAGCCCAGCCTCAGCACTCATGGGTTTTAATGCAGCTTTTGGATGATCTGGACTAACTCTGAGCCTCCAAGTGATGTATTCCCAGTGCACAGCCACTGTTTTTCCTAGGAAAAATTCCAAATCTCATCAAACCCTCTGAACTTCTGGGCTTCTGTTTGTTTTCAGCACCAGTCTGGCCGAGCAGCCCGTGAGTTAAATCCCCTCTCCCTCCCAACTGCTCTGTCCGGGAGCCGAGCCGGCGCAGCTCCGCGCACGACCGAGAGGATTACGCTTTCCAATTTCCAGTTGAGCTCAGCCCTAATCGGAATTTCTCCCGTACAGTACACAACGAATGACTCTTTCAATAATGTTGTGCTGTCCAGCACACGCACTGGATGTCAGGTGCCATAAAAGGAAGAGAAAACACTATGCAGCACAAACATATCTCATTATTTTATGCTAGCTGCTGCAATTATTTTTTTTTTTCTGTAACACAGGCAAAGAGCTCCATAAATTACACAGTTATCACCCATCTGATCTGCTTCTGAGTCTGCTCTGGACCTGCTTCCAGTACCAAGCTGTCAGACAGCGGAGGGATGAAATTTAATGTTTGCAGACATATCCTGAGATGCCTGGGAGCAAAGCTGAAGCAGAAAGGTTGCTTGTTTACAGAGACTGCTCTGCAGTTCCCCCAAGGAAGCAGCTACATTAACACCTTTACCATGACCAGGAATGTGCTTCGTTTCATTCTAGTCATTAAACTGCATCATTGCCTTTGCTATAAAGTGTTCTTTGAAGGGGGTCAGAGCCCAAGCTGTCTCTGGGGCAGCTGGGACTCCAACCACACCCCAGGACAGGTATTTTTTGTGCTGTCTTTGTGAGACAGCCAAGAGGAATCCCTGGAAGGGACAGGAGACGCAGACCTGCACTGGGAGATGGCTGGAAATTGTCGATTTTCCCATTCCTATATAAGAAGGAAAACCAACCAGGATCTCCCTGGGGAGGATGAGAGGGAGATTTTCTCCTCTGCTGAGCGTATCTCGGTTTGATGCCGCTCCTGGCCTCTCCCATCAGCCGGGGTCTTCTCTGGCTGCTAATGAGAGGCCAGACAGAGTTGACGGCTGTCCTCTGATCTCATCAGCTGCCCTCCTTCGGCAAGAACGACCTCATTTTCATCTACTCTGACATTCTTCTTCCCATTAGTATCCAGGGCCAGAAACAATTTGTCCAGGTGCTTTGCCTTTTCCTTTTTATTCCCCCAGCAGACCAAAGTGAATCATGAAAACCACTGAAATTAGAGCAGGGAAAAGACCTTTTAGACCATTGCAGTCTCCCCCCGGGGGTAAATGCCGATGGGATTTCCACAGTATGTTTTCTAGTGCTTTAATCAGTTCAATTTTCATCCTGTGGGTCGCAGAGGATTAGACATGAGGAAGGTCTAGGGAATCAGCTCGCCCTTTGTTTTTATCAGCAAAATTCTATTCTGGGCTAAACCAGCGGGAAACTTAAAGTATTTTGCTGAATTGCTTGATAATTCAGAGTTCATATGCCAGGGAGATAGCAAAGAAGTGTTCTGAATCTGAAACACTTGGTTTAGTCTGGTATCATGGCTACTGCTAACAAGGACTGATCATTACCCGTGTTTCCTGCAAGGTGCAACGTGACTGTCATTGCGTGGTCCCCCTGCTATGCTGGCAGCTGTCCCTGTCCCAGAAAAGTCATTAAAATCATTACAAGATGGACTCTGGGTAACTTTGCAAAAGATAACTAGAGGATTTAGAACCTAATTTCCTCTGTCTGTCAAAACCTGTCACTTTGAGCATGGAATCCATCCTCTGGATGTGCTCCGTGTTGACATTCTTACCAGTACTGGGTTAAAAATCCCACTGACATCACTGGGAGCAGATCTGGGTCCAGGCTGGGCTACAACCCCAGCAGCTCCTGTACCTCCTGGGGTTTTCAGAGCTCCCGAGGATGGCCAGCCCTGGAGCCACATGAGTTCTATCAGAGCAGGTTAGCAATCCACTCCTTCCAAAGCCCAGTCTAAACTGTGCTAAAGAAAATGCATCACTGGAAACGCCTGAAGAGGAAAAAGGAAACCAGTACAGAGAGACCTGTGAAGCGAGTGCACCAAGGGGCTGGCTGCAAAGTTCTCTGAAGACCATGGAACCTCATCTCCTGATTTGAAGGAGCATTTGTTTGACTCCTGAACTTCGGGACTGTACATATCTTGGTAGTGAGAACTGTCTGGTTGTGTAAACCAGAGGCAGACCAGCTTCCCACCCAAAAATGCCGAGAGGTGGAGGCGGCAGTGAGGAGAAGCTGTGCCTTGTGCCTGCTCAGTAGCGGTGGGAAGGCGGCGACGTGAGCTGGATCAGCAAGGCAGAAAAGCAAGGCTGAGGTTGGATTTGACAAGTATCAACACACACTAACAAGGGTTTATGAGTCCAGATGATAAACAATAATGAGAACAGCTGCATCCCAAATGAATCCTTCTTCCGAGAGAGAATATAGGAGATTTCAGCTTATTCAAGTAACATTAGCTTGGGGCAGGGTTAGATTGTTCTGCATTTTGACCTGATTTTGTAATTATCGCTCCTTCATAGAAAGATGTGTTGTTTAAATATCCTCTAATTTGCTTTCAGAGATCATAAAACCCTCTTTATTATCTGCTGCGATGTAGTACAGAAAGATAATGACTGACTTTTGCCTTCTTTACTTGGAAAAGTGCATTTAATTTTGTGAAAGAATGGAGGCATTTATTCATCTTTAATACTATTTTCTGTGCTTCGTTCCCTTTTACCTACTGAAAGAGCCTCCTTTGGAGGCCCGCTCTGTGCGATGACTCCGAAAGCAGAAGCTGCTGACGGCCGAGGGCACCGATGTGTTGGGTATTCATCAAAAAAGGTTGCACAAAACTGCTGCCAGAGCACCGTGCAGAAACGCCTCGTCTCAGGTTTAATCTGTTCCATTTAACGCACGCGTGGCCATCGAGACTTTTTCCAAATTATGTGTAATTAAGGCGTTTGTCATTACAGAATGAGGGTGTCTTAGGCCAGCACCGAGTCTATATTTAGCAGGATGGGTGACAGCCAGGAGCTCTCTTGAGCCCCTCTGTTGATTGCAGGGAAAACCTTTCCCCAGCCCAGTAAAAAGAGCTCAAGTATTTAAACCCAGGGTTCACTTGGGTTCTGCAAAGTTCCAACAGAACCCCTCCAGCTGCTGGTTCGTTCTACGCAGCCACAGTCGTCCCCATCAAAGAGGACTTCACTGCATCACTCCGAGCAGATTTCAGCCTCAGCATTATGCGTGCACAGCACTTTTCTTCCTGGATATTTGCAAAGCTTTTAAAAATATGAAATAGTTACTGCTTGTGCTTTCTCAAATGTATCAATTATTTTTAATTTCTCCAAACTGCTACAGCAGCAGACAGAGCAGAAATGAGAAGGGCTTTATTCCCTCAAGAATAGGGTTTAAGCATCCCCAGACATACTCAGATGAGGGGGGACAGTAACAATAGCTTGTTCCCTACATATTTTCATCTGGTTTTAACGCAGTTCCTGTTTATATATTCTATTATATGGCTAATTATTCATTCTCTCCCTGGCACTGTAAGATGCATTGCATATTTTATTATTATTTGTTCTGTAGTGTGATTGTTTAATCATTCTGCAGACAGAGCAGGAGCTGGATTTGCAGCCTTAGCAAGCACTGGGCAGCAGTGGCTTCGGACTGGGAGCTGCTCTGAAGGGACTGGTCATGTGCAAACTGGAACTTCTGGTAAAGGCAACTTAATGGGAGGGAGCTGACCCCAGGGGGAGGAAGACCAAGGTCCCTTAAATGGGCTAATAATGGCTGCTGTCAATCATGTGGCTGCAGACAGAGGTCACAGCCCAGGGCCCTGAACCTGCCCAAGGCTCAGGTTGGGGCAGGAGCCCAGGCAGACAGCCTGGCCCCGGGGCTGGTGGATGGTGGCAGAAGGAGAGAGGGAAACCTGGACCCAGCCCTCCTGCAGCACTTTGCCAACCGGAGAAAACAATCCACTTCACGATAGGACAAGAGGAAACGGCCTCAAGTTGCCCCAGGTGAGGCTTAGGTTGGATATTAGGAGAAACTTCTTCCCCAAAAGGGTTGTGAAGCCCTGGCCCAGGCCAGGGCAGTGGTGGAGTCCCCATCCCTGAGCAGTTTTCAAAGACATGTAGATGGGCTGCTGAGGGACATGGTTTAGTGGTGGGACTGGCAGTGTTAGATTGACAGTTGGACTCGATGACCTTGAAGGTCTTTTCCAACCAAAGTGATTCTGTGATTCATCTGCCTCCATTCCTCATTTTTTATTTATTTGGACAGCATCACCCAACAAGGCAGGAGATAGCATCAGTCTTTTGACCACCACCTTACTGCCCGTCACCTGAACCTGACAGTCCTTTCCAGTCCTTCATTCACCAGCAACGACTCGCAGCACAGCTGTCTAAGTGGCAAACGAGACAGAATTTCCACACAGGGGACCCAGCTCCTCTGCACACAGGAGACACATCCTGACCCCCACTGTGGGTACCCAAGACCTACAGACACCGAGCAGCACACGGGGGCAGAGGGAAGAGGAAACCCTCCGGGGGTTTTTAGGCAAGATAACTCCTGACACGTGTGGAACAGAAGCAATTCCCAGTGCTTCTGGCTGGGTGACCCAGCATTACAGCTAAGAACAGAGATAATATGCGAGGTTCAAACACAGGGATGGCATTTCCCATAACTGCACAGAAATATGGGACACTTTCCCTCATTTTACTGTATGTAATTGATATGAGGCCAGGAGCTGCTGGCAGATTAAATTTTACAACCCATGACACACCGAGGCCTTGACTCAAATATTACTTGTGCTCGACTCTAATTACTCACATTCTACCAGTTCAGATGTTAGGGATATACGTCATTTTTTCAGAAGGAAAATGATTTGCAAACCCCCAGCAGAAAGCAACAGCAAAGCAGGGGTTTAAGTGTCACAGAGCTGCCCATGCAGCAACACAGGAAGGTGTGAAGGGGAGAGAGAAAAGAGCAAGTACCTGATGTGGGGAAAATAACCAGGGTGACAAGAGTCTGCTAAAGCACGTACTGCGGGGTCTGCATCACTCGCTGCCACCGCTGCTCTCAGAGGGAAAAGTTTTAGCACACGAAAGCAATTACTGATGGACAGAGAATAAAATATATTAATAACCAAGAGGCTTCTTAGTGCTTGTGGAGTCTTGCTCAGGAGTGAACAGAGGGGTCTGAGCAAACATCACTCAGGCCAGGACAACCAGATGCTCAGAGATTTCCCACACAAGCACTTACTGAAATGTTGAACAAACGTGCAAAAAGCTGACTCAGCAGAACACACTTTTCATAGAATCCTAGAATGGCAGGGGATGGAAGGGACCTCTGGAGATCATCGAGTCCACCCCCCCTGCCAGAGCAGGGTCACCCAGGGCAGCCCACACAGGAACAGAGCCAGGTGGGGCTGGAAAGTCT
>JANHGN010021959.1:135739-165716 GCA_024605025.1 Megaceryle maxima | reverse complement strand
AGCCTGGCCCCTTCTACTTGACACCCACCCTTCAGCTATTTGTAACCATCAATAAGATCTCCTCTCAGTCTTCTCTTTTCCAGGCTAAACAGCCCCAGGGCTCTCAGCCTTTCCTTATAAGGGAGATCTTCCAGTCCCTGCATCATCTTTGTAGCTCCCTGTTGGACTCTCTCCAGTATTTCCCTGTCCCTCTTGAACTGGGGAGCCCAGAACTGAATACAATACTCCAGCTGTGGTCTATACAAGAGCATCCGGGCTCCTCCACGATGGGTTTTTGCCAAGTTTTCCCTGAGCACGGGGAAAGTCATCTCCCTGAGAATCCTCCCAGCCTCCTGTTCTAAGCCATGCTGGAAATCACGCACAGCGTGGCTCAGCCGGCTGGGTTCCTTGTTGTGTAAAAACACAGGATGGAGGAGGTTGGCTTTTCTTCTAAATGAAGTTCAAAAAAAGAAACTATAATTATGCTAGGAGAACATTCATTTGCTTGTTAAGTGAAATTTGAAGGAGAAACTTTAATGATGTTAGGAAGAGAATCAGATTCTCTTGTTAAACTAAATTCCAAGAGAACTCTGCGCATATGCTGGACAGCACATTAAGCATCAAAGACTCATCAGTGATTCAGAGAAGACTTTTTTTCTCAGTGACATGAATTATTTTCACGAGAAAAGCTATGAAGATAACTTAGATGAAGACAAAGAGTGAATATTTTTTTATTTCTGTCCCTGGGAAACAGATGGTATATAAATCAACCTTAAGCATAAAGGCCATTTGGAAAAAAAGCCACAACTTTGTATTTATTTTTCATTACATTAACACAGAAAAATGGGTTCTAATCCCTCAAATTCAACTTGGAAATGCAAATAGGTTGATCTGTTTTCAAATAAGCTAATGGAAAATGAATATATAGTGCAAGTCTGTTAGTTGTCACTGACTCCTTTGCCTATTTGCCTCCTTGGTGGGGTGGAATCTGGTCGGGCCACCCTCAGGTGCTGCCAGTCACTTTGTGACTTACAGGTACTAATCATCTATTCATATGAGTTCATCTAAAATCAACACCGCTGGAATAATAATAATAATATTATTGTTACTGATAATCCTCTTTTTGAGGAAGGTTCTGGAAATGGTAATTAGGCATGACATTAATAAATTAAGCCTGACTTCACACCAGTATTATTTACTTAACATCATATTGCAAATGGGGACACTGAGGCAAGGAGAGCTAATCTGCTTTCATTTACACACTCCTGATGCCAGTGCAATTCCTCTGCAGTTACTGACACGCTTTGGAAGCCTACACAGCAGATTCTGAAACCGTTAACCTGATTTTGAAGGCAAGTGAACACAAGGAAAATGCATTTTCATGGATTTGGCACGTAAGGAAGGCAGAGCAGCATGTACAGGGACCGGGATTCAAGTCTTGCCTTTTCCTTTCACCCAAGAGACTCTCCCTGCCTCCCAGTACCTTGTTTTGTCTCTCAGTGGTGGATGCTCATGAGCTGCTCTGCTCTGTTTGCCCGTTCCACAGCAAAGCAGACCTTCAATCTCAGAGACAGACACTGACCGTTACTATAATACAAATAATAACTCTAGGATGCTAATGAAGGACACAATTAAAGGCAGTCAAGCATTTATTCCTGGACAGGCACTGATAAATCCCACCACCCAGCTCAGATGGACTCCCCGGGCTGTACCCAGGTCTGGCTCTGCAGCAGCGGATGCTCAGGAACGGTGGGGAGGCTCCTCCTGCCAAGCTCAGCAAACTCATCCCAAATATCCACATTGAATCCATTAACTGACATTCAGAGGACCTTACAGTAGAAACATGACAAGCGAGCGTCAAATACAAAGGTATTTAGTGCTATCATATATCAGAGGTGCCTCGTGCCATTAATTGTGGCTAGTGCTGCTATCAGTCAATCACCAAATGTCCCCCTCTCCCTTTCTCTGTCATCCATCACCGGAGGTTTCCAACTATATATCCATCACCTCGTGTTCCTCAGGAATGTCCATCATGCTGCTATCTGAGGACTGAGCCATACGGGAGGAGGCACAGCGTGAACTCCTGAGAGGGCAGATAAACCCTCTAGTATCTCTCCTCCCCTCCTCTGTGTTTTAGGAAGTGCAGGGTAATCTTTAGAGGGTGATTTCCCTCTAGCAGTCTTACTCTTCCCTTCCCCAGCCACCATCCCTCCTCCCACCCATGAGTTATTAGATGACATAACATTCACTTTGGCGAAATATATTATTCAAACTGAGTGGCTTAAAATTGAAATGCTTACATGGTCGTGAACCCAGGCTGTAGTTAAAAATAAATCCCTTTATCTGTGCTGCATTCTCAGGCCTGCATTTTCCATGAAAAGTCCTTTAAAATACTCTGGACTCTGAGCCTGAACAAGATCAAATGTGACTTTTTAAAAATAGGATGCCTGGTCCTCTCCGCTTTCCTCCTTGGGTCGACAATGGGAGATAAATTTGCTCCGCAGGAACCTTTTGTGGGCCGTGCTGCTGAGGCAATTTGCAGTTTGCTGTGGAAAAGGCATCTTACGCTACATTTATCACCCCCCGCCGCTGGCTACAATTCAACCCACTTGGAGCCACTGAGCAGAGGTGCCGAGCAGAGCTCCTGCATTATTATTCTACATAATAATGGGTGTTCAGGGAAGCAGGAGACAAATATAGAGTATATTCCAGAAAGGCTCAGCTGGGGAATGGAGGTAAAAGGGCCAGGAGGTGGGCTGAGGGGAAGGGAAGGCAGGAGGGAGGAAGGTTAGCAAAAAAAACCTGAATAAACTTGTTCATCAAACAAGGACTCTCTTGCAGTGTTAGAGAAATGCCTCTGCCTCACCCTGCGACGCCAGATCTCGCTGCCCGCAGGGACACGAGCATCCTCAGTGGGGATCTATCAGCTGAGCTCTTCCCAGGGGAGCCAGGGTGCCTCCCTGGCCAATTCTGACACAGGGCAGGGGAGGTGGCAGAGCTCAGCCAGATGTCACGGTGTCGGACTTAAAGCAGAGATAACAGAATGACTTGTCACATCTGAGGTCAAGGCACCGAGAAGTTCATGAAGTGGCCTACAGGCATACTGCAAGTCAGTAAGGAATCCAAGGTTTCTGTGTGAAACTCAGTGACCTTCTACTGGATGTATATGGGTCTATTTCCTCCAAACTAAAAGCCATCTAACCTATCCTAGTTGAGGGCACCAAGATGATCAGGAGAATGGAGCATCTCTTGTATGAAGACAGGCTGAGGGAATTGGGGTTGTTCAGCCTGAAGAAGAGAAGGCTCTGGGGGGACCTTGTAGTGACTTTCCAGTACCTGAAGGGGGCTACCCTGAAGGCTGGGGAAGGTCTATTCAAAAGGGTTTGTAATGACAGGACAAGGAGTAATGGTTTTCAGTTGGGAAAGGATTGGTTTAGGTATTAGAAAAAAGTTCTTTAATCTGAGGGTGACAGACACTGGAATGGGCTGCCCAGAGAGCTGGTGGAGGCCCCATACCTGGAGTGATTCAAGGTCAGGCTCGATGGGGCTCTGAGCAACCTGCCCTAGGTAGAGATGTCCCTACTCGTGTAGGGAGGCTGGACCAGATGACCTCTAGAGGTCCCTTCCAGCCTAAACCATTCTATGATTCTATAAAGACAGGAGAAAAAGCTACATAACATATAAGCAGATACAGATGATCAGAGGACTTTTCTGCACTCCTGTACAGTTATTTTTTAAGGTTCAAAATCAAAAGAGGGATCATTTTCTCCTAAGTACAGCTTACAGCCAGATATGTCTTTACCTTGCCATCCCATACACTTGCAACACAGAGCTCTGTTGAAAATCTTTGGTGAGTATTTTGGGTAGCAAATGTCTGGTGAGGAAACATTCTGAGCGTGTCAACTGTAGGAATTTTCCTTCAGAAAGTGACATTCCTCTCGTGCTGCCCAATTCCACATCTGTGAGGATTTTCTTTTTTGAATACAAGAATGAAATACAATCTCTTGTCTGAAGCTGCAGGGTTTGACCCTTGGCTTGCTGCATCTTTGATCCTCCTCAGTGTCCCTGCCGGACCCTTGTCATTACCATCCCTCTGCACAGCCACCCCCTGTTCCCCACTCTCAGCTTTTACAGCTATGCAGATACCGAGCTTTCTTTTCCAGAGTAAGTTGGCTCATCAGAGCTTTGAAAGAAAACTTTCAGCTGGATATTTGTATGCAGCCCCTCGACAGAAATACAGATTTAAGGAGACAGCCATATGCAAGCACGAAGGGAGCAGATGTTGTACAATCAAGGGTAATTTAAAAGAGAGGGGGAAGGTGACAGAAGGACAAAATGAATCCAAAGTCAATATTTTTTTTTTGTTGTCGCTACAAACAGAAAAATGATGTTCTGCTTTGCACCTTCAAGTCCCATGCTGAAAACTCGACTTGTCTTCTGGGTCACTGCCACCAAATGCCACCTCTCTCTTTATGTTGTCATTGCAGAGCTGTGCTATTGTTTCTCACACCAAACAGAGAATTCATCCTACGCATCTTTCCCTTCATCTTCCAGCCTCTTTGGAAGATGGAGAATTCCCTGCTTTTGAGCCACGAAGGCTCCTGACAAATACAATGCAAAGGGATCATGTCTGGCAGGGGAGGCAGACAGAAGCCAGCCGTGCTGTAATCTATCAGCCAGTCGATTTAAGCCCCATATTTGTTTTCACCTCACTCTAAAATTCTAAGCACAATTAGTCATGTCCTACGAGAAACAGCCTTAGAGAGGAGCCTGCGTGGATGGTGCTGTGCTCCACAGCTGGCTGCATGGACCAGCCTCCTGCCGGGGGGCTCTGCTGCTCCCCTGCAGAGACAACGTTTGGAGAGGTAAAGCCCCGAACACCCCCAGCCTTGCCAGGGCATGGGCAAAGGCAGAGCTCGCTGAGAACCGCTGTGCCTTGCTCACCTGGGCCAGGGAAAAGCAGAGACAGGACCAGCTCCTGTGAAACCCAGACAGGACAGACTCAGCAGACCCCAGTGAGGTGAGGGACAGAGCTTTGTGTTGGCTGCAGATCCAGAAAGTCAAGACACGGCCAGGACTTTGTCTCTGCACTCTGCTTGTAGGGCTGTCAGCCTTTCACACCCAGAGAGATCACATTTTGCCTGCCTTCCATGAAAAGGCATTGAAAAAGGAAAATAAAAGGGTTTTTTTTTTTTTGTAATTCAATGCAATACTAATCAATTGTGACAGGATCTGGAGAATATTTTCACGGTGCCAATTACTTAAAGGGCAAAGATGCCATAGTACCATTAAAATAATAGTGCAGACAGCTCTCCAGGACATTGTGGAACAATGTACTAAATGTTGTTCAACTTGCTCAATGAAATAAAGTATTGGATCATTAACCTTACCAATGTCAATGTGTTGTCACTATCAAATTCAACTAAATGAGTGTCCAAGGTAATAGTTGGGAGCACACTTCTCACCGAGGAATGCATTAATACATTACTAGCTGCTAATAAAGAGAGCCTGTAATGCAGGGAGAGGAACCCAGGGAAGGGCTGTAAATGTGCATTAGAGAGAGAGGGTCAGCCCGGATGGGACAGACAGAAGCCTATGGGTATGGGGGGTGTGCACCAGGTGATTTAGGGACTCACGCATACACGTTTACAACCCATGAAATGACTAAATAGAAAATTTATGAAAGCAAACTCCAAAGCGGTAAACATGCGTTACAGGAGCAAATGTTTGCAAACTTCCTTTGGAACAGGATTTCATATCTGTATATAAATATCCCTGACAAGTTATTTGTGAAACTTCTCAGTAAAAGTCACTTCTTTTTTAACCTCTCTGTTGGCAGTGCTGGTTGGGGGTGCTCTGTTGTGTTTCTCCAGAGATGGAGAAGGGCTCTGGCATTCCTGGGTGCCCAGTTGAGGTGCACGCTCCAGGAGCCGGCACGTGGCAGTGCAAACAAATCAATTCAGGTGTCGCTGCAGCTCAATAACATCTTGCAGTGACATGTGTGAAGAGGGGAAAAAAAACCCCACATTACCGAGTAAAATGAATACTGTTCCAAAGGAAAATGTTTGCACTAAGAGAAAAAAAAAAAAAAATCAAAATACTTGGCCACTGTTAACACGTCAGTATGAACTAATTTTCAGGTAAAGGCAGCAGAAAAGGAAATTTTCCTTCCTGACCATTCATGGGAGCAAGGATAACAGTGCGAGTAGCCAATGGTTACCAGAGCAGATGTCCTTCAGTACTCGCAATCCTATTTCAATTTTATAATGAAATGGAAGATGAAAAAATACATAGATTTAAGATATGCAGAGATGGAGAAGCCACCAGGACACCAGGCACCACTGCCATTATTTCTGGGCCCATTTGTATTTCATAATTAATAACTTAAATGAAGTAATTTAAAATTGTTAATTCTTTTCACAGAGTCCTCATGAGCTCAGGTGATGTCAGACACGCTGTCACCAGGAAGGTTAAATACTCTTGGTAGTTGCTAATTACCTAATCACCATTACTATCTCATATTAATTCTACCCTAAGAACAGATTTCATTATGACTAACCCAAGTTATTAAAGAACGAGCTGTAAAGAAAACTCCCGTTGTTTGCAATTCATTTAAAGGAGAGGGGGAAAAAAAAGCCCCCAGTAAGAGCATTTCTCCCCAGCGCCGGGTGATCCCGAGAAGCCAGGAGCAGACCATGGTCCTGGCACTGGGCAGGATCGGGCCCTTTGCTGTTATCAGCTCCTGCTACACTCAAGCACAGCTCACAAACAGCTTCTTGTCACTCTGTGCACTCCAGGCATACACGTGGGGCTGTTTAGCCTTGATCAGGTGTCGCTTCTGTCTGCTGAATGGGTATTTCATCGATTACTTTGTGAATACCCTTAAAGATAAACCCTTGAATCCTTGCCTAGCGTGGACGTGGGACCGAGCAGATCTTGTTTACCACCTTATCCACTTGTTCTCCTCCACACACGGAGAATTCCCATTGTTCAGATTGCCTCTTAAGTATCCCCTTGACAACGTCAGAGACAGCTGATAAATCCACGGCACTGACTCAGCTCTGTTTTCAACAGGGCCAGAACAGACACTGTCCCTGACTCTGGTGGGCACAGACTGGCAGAAATGATGGGTTTTGATGAAAAACCTGTCGATCAGCTCCCTCCTGGGCTCATTCAGCATGTGCCTGCAACACGTGCACAGGAGGGAGACAACTGCTCTCCAAGACAGAGCTGCTATTGTACCATCTGTACCTCCAAGCACCAAAGAATCCCACGATGGGAAACTTCATGTTTTTCTCAGGCAAGTCAATCTACCTCCCGTAGCACTTACCTGGGATGGAAAGCACGTCTAGGAAGTGAGGTCTGGTGTGTGCAGGGAGGTGAATGTCCCCTTCCCCTCACCCCACAGATGAGTCAGATACATGACCTGGGATTTCATCTATTAGGGAGGCAGGAGGAATGCTTCCAAGGCAGGTGGATTTTATGGCTGGTTTTAGTGCTGTGCTATTAATCCTTACATTTAGTTGAAACTGTGCATTAGGCAATGGCAGCTGCAGAGCTGCAACCTTTTGAAATGCTAATTGTCAAACCAAAGTTTAGAAAGACTATTTCAAAGCAAAGTTGCCATTATTTGTAAGCTGTGCTCTAAATGCAAGAGCTCAATTATCTGGAGTGTCAAACTTCTGACACCTTTGCTGATCCATAAAAACAACAGAGATTAAAGAGTTTTCTGGAGTAGAATCTCATTTTTATGTTCGAGGTTATTTACTGGGTTATAGACTGTGGCCAATCCCAAAGCCAGATTAGTGATCAGGTCAGGGTACTCATGCTTACCTCCAGCACTCTAATGGGGGGACAGCATTCAGTTTGCAGAAACACCTTCATTGTTCTCATGGATTTTCCTGAGCCAAGAATCTGTTTATAAGAGAAGAGGAGCACTGGTGACTCTTTCAGGCTTTTGACTGTCTTTTTAGAGACAACAAAGGATTTGCTTTATTGTTCCCTTGACTTTCTCTGCTATTAGTGTATGGGAGAGAGCAGTAGTTTCTTAGAGGGACAGCCACAGAGAGTTACGTAAAAGATGAAAGATACAGCATGAAAATGCAGTTTTGGTAGGAATTCACATTTGCAATTCAACGTTCTGCTGGGAAGCCATGCCTGTGGTATCTCCTCGGAGCAGAGGAAGATACCCTCATTCTTGCCTGCAATGAGCTTTCCTGCTCCTGCACTAGAAAGCGATGCTCTGCTCGCTGACACTGCACGAACAGGGACACAGCTCTGCCCTCCAGCACAGCTCTCCTCACCTTCCAGTGCTTCGTCTGGAAAAGTAATGGCATGACAGCTTAAAAAAAACCATCCACCATCTTATCAGAGAATGTGAAGTGGAAAAGGTATATCTAAAAAAAACACCCAAGCCTGCACAGGGTCTAAGTGCTGCTTAAATCCCACTTGTATCAAGTGTACAGTATCAAATATTAACTGACAGCATCCTCCTCTGTTAAGCAAAAACGTACTCACGAGTGACCTTACGGCTTTTGGTGCTATCAGCTCGGAGATACCAATGAGAGACTCAGCCCAGGGCTCTGCTGGACTTCACTGCAGCACAGGCTCTTTGCAGGGGGATTCCTGCTTATTTCTGTGCTTCAGCTGAAACTAAACATTCTTATTCTGCTTTTGACTCTTGCCCTAAAATTTCGGTAACGAGCTGAATTATAAGCTTTGACTCAACTTAATTTTACTTATTTCAAAGAAGAGCATAGTATGATGTCCTAATGCAAAAGAATGTGGCAAGCCATCTTCTGGATCATTTGCAAGATGAAACGCTACATTTTCGTCACGTTCAGGGTATCGTGTCACACTCTACAGCATCCAAAAATGCAAAAGCAATTAAAGGTCATGAGCCACATCAGTGATCACATTGCTCACACTTCAGTTCACCTAGAATTTCTGTTATATTTTTGCTGGACGCTGCATAGGACATAATTTTTCAGAATGGGTTGTTTCATTTCTTGGTTTCATTTTTCTCTAGCGATGAGAGGGTTCCACTTATCGCAGTGACCCCTTCTGCACACGCAGCCTTCTGCCGTTCCCCTTGAAGAGATTTCATCTGGATGGCAGAGCATCTTCTCGTCTCACCCCCAGAGAATCACAGGTTGCTGATAAAGTGGAGAATCCTTTGCCACCGATCTGGGGACTGGGGAAGACTTTGCTGCTATCTGCAAGGGCGAGGAGAAGCCAGAGTAGGTGCCATCACCACTGTTTGTTGGTTCCTATCCATGGGAGTCAGGCAACAAACCCCACACAAGAACTGCAGAATCAAAGTGACTTTCAGGGAAATCACTAAAGGAGGGTGGACGCCCCAGAAAGCACATCTGCCACGTACCAGCACTACCCAGACATCCTCCACTGGTTCCACTGAACCTACCACATACGATGTCTCCTGGTACTACATCAATGTCAGCAAAACCTTAATGAGTAACAGCAGAGTAGTTAAGTGTCAGGATTATTAATTAAGGGGTTAATATGCCTGGCTGAACTTTTGTCTCCATTGTTCAGAGGGCTGTAGATGCCAGGATCTGGCTGTCTGATTAACTGGACGTGCTGGGATGCAGTTGGAGTACTCGAGTCTCATCAGCTGGCTTACTCCATGTTACAACAAGTTTTATTCCTTTTCTAAAGCAGTAACACAGGACCCTGGCTCTCCAGCCAAGCCCAACACAAATCCAACCCTTTCTGATGAAACAAAAAAGTTCATGATACAATCCCAACTTTGTTGCTTCTCTTGGCTCAGTAGTTCTCCAGCTGAATAGAGATTCAGCTACATCTTTATTGGCCTTTATCATCAATAGCCCTCTTCCTAATGGTGTCTTCAAAACAGCTTTATCTGACTTGAAAAAAGACTGAAGGTGTCTTTCTCCATCTCTTTTCAGAAACCCTCCTCTGAAGTTCCTAAACAAGGCCAAATGTCACCATCAGCTTTCAGCTCTAACTAACTCTACCCTGCAGCTTGTTTCCTTTGCTTCCCTCATTCCTGCCACCCTGCCATCCCCTCTGGAGAGCCCCACGTAGGAGGTGGCTGCTCTGGAGCAGTTTCACCCTGCCACGAGGAAAACTGCCCTGCCACATCCCAGCAAGCCCCGCTCAAAGTCACCCCTGCTGCAGTCACGTGCCGAGGCGAGGAGGAAGGAAAGCCAGGAGGAAGGAAAGCTTGGAATTTAAAGCTCCTCAGGTTTCAAAAGAAAGCACAATAATTTTAGGAGAAGCTTGGGAGCTCCACATATAACAAAAAGCTGCTATTTCCAAGGAGAGTTTAAAGTTTTCACCAAGCCACAGACCAGATCAGCAGATTGTCTCCCTTTCTGTTTGAAAATGCATGAACAGAGCTGATGGGTAACACTGAACAGCTTCAAGATTACCAAGTAATGCTATAAATCAGTTCCACACCAGGTACAGACCTGAGCCTTTGGCATATGTAGTTTTATGAAAAAAATAATAAGCTAATGCTCTTCTAGAGCCAAGGCAGCAGAAGGACGTCAAATGGGGATGTACAATGGGGTTTGGAGTGCCAAGTTTAACGCATTTAAAATGAAAAACCTGCTTCAAAGATACAATCAAGTCTCTGAATGTCCCTTTGAAACCCCACGGAGCTGCTCCTTGTTCAGAGTAAGGTGTCCAAACCAAGCGGGACTTGGCAGTGCTGGAGCAGGGGAAGGCAGAGACCACTCTGCAGCTTGGAGTCAGTCCATGCTGGATACCTCTAGCAAGGAGCATTAGTTTCCAATTAAAGTGCAGCCCTTCGCCTGGATTAAACCACCTCCAGTGTCTGGGCATGGCCCACAGAAAGGAACTGGAGTCCCCAGTTTGAGCACCTCTTGCTGGGATGTGATACAGCTGCAGCCTGTAGTGACTGCTGGGTCCCAGTATGTTTAACACCTCCTGAATGGGGATAAATGGAAAACCACATGTACTACTGCGTTCTACAAGTGAAATGCTTTTATGATTTATTAAAAAAAAATGCACAAAAAATACTAAAAAAAAAACCCCAACCAAACTGTGGTAGATAAACTGTGCAGTCCAAAGGAAAACTGATCTGTCCAAAGCCCCTCTCACCATCCATGTGTTCATTTATGACACCCCCCAGCATCAGACCTGCCCAGGAGCAGGTGAACTGCAGCTGCGCCTCTTGGATGCGATTATTATTTGGGATCCCATGATGACGTGACCTTTGGCTGGTGGAAGAATATCTTAAACCCCACAATTTGGAGGTAAAATAAACCACGGGATCACAGCCTGAGATCTCACCTACTCAAGCAAGCTGCAAAGATCAAATTCAGCCTTGTGCAGAGAGGTACAAGCTCAAGGTTGATGCAGCACATGCCCCAGAGAACCTGGGAAGTTCAGCCCAGAGCGTGCACCTTCCCTGGGGATGCTCAGACTGAGGCACAGCTGCCTGTGCCTGCACACAGGCTTTGAACCCAAACCTTCATTTTCCCCATAGGAAATGTGTTCTTATTTGGCCTCTCACAGAGCTCTTCCCCCTCCCAGGTAAACGACGCTGCTGGAGCGGAAATTGGCTTCATCAGCACCAAGTTCTTCACAGAGAAGTGATGAAAACTGTTGGGTTTTTTTTCACCCCTGTACAGTCTGCAGCAAAGGTGCCTGGGGCTGTCTGAGGGACCAGCTGACTCTGCCTCAGGCCTGGAGCTGGTGCTGCCAGTGTGAAGGGCAGGCTGTTTGTCTGCTGGAGACACCTTGGGACACGCACACGTGTAAAACACGCACGCGGGGAGAAGACAGACAGCACACGGAGCCACGGAGCTGGGGGCTCAGGAGCTTGTCCTGCAGAAGTCCACTGGGGTGGTTCCTCCTCTGTGGGTGGGACACAGCTCCACACAGCCAGCTCAGACCCTCACCAGCACTGCTGAACTCACAGAGCCATGGTGTGCCTTGGGTAGCATCATTTAGGCACGAATGGAGCACGCCCTAGCCAGTCATCAAAAGTAATTATTCAAGGATGCCCGAGGCTATAACAATGGATTTAAATACAGAACAGCAAGTCGGGTTAGAGTCTGTGTAACTTAGTTTGTTGTTTCCTTCAACTCTTCTCTTTAAAAATGGATTTTTGTGCTCATAAGAGTTCCCACGCTGCCTGCTCAGGAACCTGATGCTTAGCTATCTTCTGGTTAAGGTCAGCAGAGGCTCCAGCACAACCTTTCCTAGCCCAGAGCCTTTGGAAACCCACACGTGGGCAATCTCAGCATGAAATCCCTTCCTGTGTTGATGTCACCAGGACCACATCAAGTAGCATCCTTGGTCTGTAGCACAGAACAGCGACATGATGTGGCTGGAGCCCAAAGACAACCTGAGACCTCAGCTCCACTCACTCCAAGACCCCACTCAACAGAGCTGAACCCCAGTTCTTTGCTTCTCCCCAGTTTCATGGTTTCTCCCTCCCTCCTGTGGCACAGAGAGGGTAAGAAAGTCTTGGAGGCAATAGAAGCTCTGAAGAGAATAACTGCTCTCCTTCCACGGTGGATAACTGCCCCTGATCAGACCATCCTCACAAAGAGGGAGGGTGGGCTGGGGAGGTCTGTGCTGGAGGATTGCACAAAACTACCTGGAACTGGAAAAAATAAATAAATAAATCCAGGAAATCACTTCCTGATGAACAGGATGATCATGTCATTCTGCAGATAATTCCTTGGCTTTGCAAGAGGACAGCCTGGAATCCCTTTCCAGAAAAACAGCAACACTGCCACAAAATCCTCCCCAGTCGTGAAACTTGTCCTTCCTCCCTCTTCCCCCTCTTCTCTGTAGTCCCTTGACTGCAACTTCAGTCATCAGCCAGCGCATTAGTCCTGGATGCAATCTGCAGCAATGCTTATTTAGGCCTGCAGGCAATTCCCTCACCTTTTAAATGTTACTGGGGAGTGCTTAGAATTCTTTTTTTTTTTTTTCCTTCAGAAAAAAACCCCAACAATTTCAGTTAATTTAATTATAGCTGGGATTTAATGTTTAAAAGCCATCAGCTTAATAAGTACCAGGGATCTGTATCATTGTTATCAGCATCTTTGAAAACTGCTGAACAATGGCAGTGCCATTTAGAGGATGCGAGATGGAGCTGACAGATAGCTCCGTGCAGCTCCCTTCCCTCCCCGCCCCAGACTCTCCAGTCTGCCTTCCTCCATCTCTCAGGCTGGTTCCTACATCCCTGGAGGTGGCTCTGCCCTGTGATACACGTACGTTTGCACCCACCTGCTCCTATGTGCCTGCTCGATGCACAGACTAACATCACATCTCTAAAGGTCAGCCAAAGTCAGTGACATTTTAATTTATTTTGAGTCAAAGATGTCTTAAACTATCATGTTTGACTGTGGCTGAACTTAAACTTGCAACTGGGAGCCAAGGGAGCGTGTGCCCCATGAGTACACTGCGTGTGCCCACAGCACCTGGCATCCCACCACACAAAAATCCCTCCAAATCCTTTACCTGACTTTAAGGCTGTCACTGGTGTGGGACGTCCTGTCCCTCACACTTCTGGGGTCAGTGTCACCTCTCCTACCAGCTATTACAGGGCAGCTGGCTCTCACATCTCCACTTGCCTTGCTGAGCCACCTTTCCAAGGGAAAAGTGAGTCTGCTCCTGACTTGCACTGATGTCACAAATGCACATTCTTTACAGCAGCCCAAGCAGTTTGGAAATGACCTTCCAGACCTTTCAGGGATAAGGTTAAGCTCTGCCAGAACTCGACTGCATCCCCCCAGAATGCGCACGCACACAATTACACACAACTACTTTTACTTGCTGGTTGGAGGGTTTTCCTCCTGCTTTGCAAGGTGTAAATCACTGCTCAAGGTGCAAGGCAGAACCGAGCTCAGCTTTCGAGCCCAGAAGAAGCCCTGGTGCAGAAATGGCTCTGCTGAGACTCACAAATTATCATCTTATCTCCACTGATGCTGCATTTTATTGCTTCTTAATATTTTTTCTGGGCTGTCCCTGGCCTTTTATCATCTCTCCTGCTCTTGATCACAGCTTTATGGCCTGCTGTTCCCTCCCCATTTTTTTTCCTCCCTGTCTTGCTGGTCTCTATTTCTCTTTTCCAAACAATGGCTCTTTGCAGCCACCTCATCTAGTCTAGCCACTGATATTCCTCAAGGTTCAGCTGCTTTCCGCATTGTTATTTGCAATTTATCTGATTCCAAAACCTGACATCATTCTTTGCTGTGATATACAGTTGCCTGGCTATTGCTAACCACGTGCAAGCATATTATTCTGCATTGACAAATTTTATTTATTTAGACGCCCTCCCAAGTTTAAAGCAGCATTCACTGAATTACAGATTTTGATGTCTGCAAATCATAACCCCATCACACAGATAAGACAGAATTCATTACCACGAGCCCCGCCGTTACGTGGAAGGATTTAGGTCAAACTGCTTTGTCCTTGGACAGCATCAAATTCAGTGTATCTTCCTTTCATACGAGTTCTGTCTGGACCCCAAAGAACCAGTTGACACCACTGCCCCCTGCTCTGTGCCTGCACTACGTGATGGGACATGGTCCTATCCAGAGCTCCTGTGCTCCAATGCCCTAATCAAATAATGACTTGATGGACAGCAGGAACGGACCTGGGGGGTTACTCTTCACGCAAAGCTCCTAGATACCATCCAGCAACAATAGGTTTTATAAAGACAAAAGGGACAGAGGGGGGTATCTGTAAGGCTAACGTCTCCTGACAAGTGGCAAAGCAACATCCCTCCTCTTGGCATCCTTCAGCCACACGGCGAGGGCAGGTTTGGACAAAACCAGCTCCCATCGATCGACCGTATGATAGGTTTGCTGGATTATTGACAAAGTGCTCTGTAATCACTCTGCTGTAACAAGAAAGGCAACAAGACAGGCCTGAGGAATGGGGAACAGAGCAGATGTTTGTCACATATTAGAGACCCAATCACCAGAGCTGCACGCCCGATTAAAAGCAATAAAGGGAAGGGGCAGGCTCCGCGCTCGCCTGCCGCCAGCTCACGCTTGGCCACTCTCATCACAAAGACGTGGTGGTGCCTTTGCTCTGCTGCCAGCTCCAGGAGCTCACAGAGAGGAGAAATTTGGTCTCCTTAGGAGCCTTCCCTTGGTGGGCCTGGTTTGAGTGAATGCTGGCACCCTGTTAGAAGGAAATTATGCTCCCACTATGATGAGAGTACCACAGAGGCAGGCAAAAGCCACCTGCATTTCCAGATGACGACGAGCTGTGCATCAGCACATCACCGAGCCCTGCATCCTGGCAGAATTATTAGTTTAACTGTGACAATGCAGCCTCTAGACCAGAGAAAGGCAGGATGTGCTTGCATTTCCCCATACCACACTGTGCCAGTATATCCACAATAACCTTCTCGTATGCAGAAACTACCTCAGTCATGGAGAAGGCAGCAGAACAGAGATCACTATTACACCTCTGGAAACAGCAAACAACTGACAGCAGTTCTGCACCACCAGCAAAGAGTGAAATGTTTGCTCACCAGTTAAGGACCATCACTCTGCATGTCTGATGTTCCTCCAAGCAGGCAGTATATAGATTACAACACGTCCTGGAGAAAGTCCATTAATGTGCAAGACATGCAGTCTTAATTTAATACAGACTAACAAAAAGCCATCAAATAGTAATAACTTCAACTTCCAGCTTGTGTTATATTTGAACTGGTGACCTTGAGGAGAGAGACATTATCGAACCCTTGGGCTACTTAGTCATAGATTAATAACAGATTTGTCGCTTCACATCCAGAGCTGTTGTGCGTAGGCACTGTTAAACAGCCGGGGAGTTCTGTCCCAGAGAACCCTGCATTGCAGTGATGAAGCAACTCCAATAACGTAGAAGTAAAAAATCTTCTTTAGTTAGAATTCAAAGAACAACGGGAATTAAGATTATCATCAAGTACTATCTACTACGAGGCAAGGAAAATAAAGTGTAATGAGACTGCTTAGGAAAGAAAGTGGCTGGAGAACTTGGTGGCAGAGCTGTATTTTCCTTGAGCTGTTTCACAGCTTTTACTTGTTACAACCTTCCAAAGGGAAATTTGAAGACTAAAGGCTCGATTTGCAAGAGCAACTGGAAGCAGCAGGGTCACGCTCCTTCTGCACACTTTCTGTGCACTGTCCCCTCCTGGATTCACTAAGATGGGTCCACGTTACCCTGGAACAGTCGTTAGGCTGCCATAAGCATGGTGGGAAATGCAAAAGTAAGGAAAGACTATCGCTAATTTTTACCAGCAGAAGACCTGGCTTAAAAATAATGACTCCCAAGAACTGCATGGGCATTTTATGCACTCTGGTTTACAGAAGCAAGTGTCTTGCTGCTAATTTGCATTTCTTATGACAGTCATCTTGCAGAAAATGTACTTAAAGCAAAGCCAAGCCAACAAAAATAGAGCTACTTCCCTTGGTTATGAACAATTTCACTTCACTGCTTCACGTGTATAAATTCAGAGCAGAGCGAGACTGGCATGGGAAGGGGAAGAACAGCCTTTCAAGAGTCTCAGAAGCAAGCTAATTGGTCTCTAACCTAAATCATAAAAAGACCTGTAATTATACTGCTCAGAATTAACACAGAGGGCTTCTAAAAAAGTCCATTTTTTAAGTAAATTTATACTATTATAAGACCTGTCGCTTCTGAGTAATAAAAGCGGAGATGTTTCGTTGAGCTTTGTGTTATCCTGTTTGCTCAGATGGTGCTTATGCCAGCTGTATCCAGTGGAAAAGCAGTTTTCAATTTATTTTTATTGCTGCTCTCTAAAAGCATTCCATTACGGGAATATTACAGTGTACGAAGTTTCAAACCACCATGGCAGTTTATTTGCTTGTTTTGCTGAAGGGAATAAACAGTTATTCGCAGTAACTGTTACTACAACCTCATGCGTGCAAAACTGCGTTTAAGGGTCAATGCCCGTTTGCTCCATGCACCCCACTTTCCTCCCCCAAGGGGTTTAGCCTCTGCTTCAAGAAACAAAGGGGGTTGAAATTTTAGTTTTGGTTTTACCAGGTTGTTTAGAGGGGTGTTTTTGGCAAGCTGTCTATGAGATGAGGTTCCTCAGTCAGCTAAGTACATCAAGAGAAGGTCAGCATGGAGCTGTAATAGTTGACCTGCAAAATATTCTGACCAAACTTCTGTTTTGTGCTTTGAAAAAAAAAAAAAACCCAAAAACTATTTTCATAAAAGTATTGAAAGAAGTTTCACTTTGATTCCTGGAATTTCTCGGAATCAGGGCATCAGGAGCGTGGGTTCCTTGTGCAAGAAGCATCCTGTCATCTCATGGACTAACTTAATCTCGCCTACCATTAGCTGTCAGCATAGTTGGCATGAAGCAGCCCCCCAGGACCCCAGCCCCCCCACCAGCTCAATCCCTGGGGTATCACGAGAACCAGGGACACCAGCACCGCAGCTCCCACTGCCACCAGCCCTTGGGAGATCTTAAAATAGACCAGCCCTGATCAAAGCCTCACTCATTTCAGTGGGTTGGATCTTTTCATTCCTCTGCTTGTGAAGTGCTGAACAAAGTAGTTAGATGATTAGATAATTGTCTTTGTGCTGCTGTTCCACAAAGCAGCACCCTCCTGACCTGTGTCTCATGGTCCTGCTTCCAAGGTAAGGGTGGTGTGGTGCAGCTTGCAAATAAACCCATATATTTTAACTGATTATTTTAGAACATCTGAGCCTTGAAGAAAGCTGCAAACTTGGCTAGAAGGTATTACAAAACCATTTTTAACCCAATTTACAAGATGTCACTGGAATACCTAACATGGTCGAGTACAATATATCCAGCTATTAAACTTGGAGCCAAGGAAAATATATAAAAGAATGTTTTTACAATGCCCATACTGGGCTTATTTTTCCAAGCTATTAGGCGAAGCACAGACTCAGATCTAGCATACTGTCCTGACCAAATTGGAAAGTTATACTAAGAGTAATTGCTACCCAATAAAACCCAGAAAAATATACAGCCAGGTCCTCCTTTCCAAGCCTTTAAATTCCTCCATGAACTAATCTTTTCCCTGTAGTGTTGGACTCAACAATTTGATATTTTATTGCTTTTAGGGTCAGAAATACACTCACTATATTATCAACTCAAGGGAAAAAAATTGGAAGAAAAGATTTGTGTCTTCTTTGGACAGTAAAGCCAACAAATCTCTTCCACAGCTAGGTCAGAAAATACAATTAAGTGGACTGTAGTGGACTCTCTTGAAAGAAAATTGTCTGGATTGAGATGTGAATAGCCTAACAGCCAAATGTGTAAAAATCAATCCTTCCCAGTCCTTTGGGATATGACTGTTTGGGAAAAAAAAGTTTGCTCTGCTTTTCCTGTACTCTGTGTGTGTATATATGTGTGTGTGTAATTCTTAAAACAATCAATATAAGTCCCTGAAATGAAAAATTGAAGCTATCAAAGCCCGGAACATCTCCTAGATGAGAAGGGTTTGCACAGGTTTTCTAGGCTGGCTGTCAGATCTAATCCTCAGGCTCCTTAGCCTGACAAATAGTGTCTGTGATACAGATTACCTAAGGTGGGCTTAGCTGAGCTCACCTCTCTGCCCTGAGCAACCTGTCCCGTGAGCCTTCTGCCCTCCCAGGACAGGAGACCTTTGAGGCAAAGCCGAGGGAGGCTTGGAGCCACAGCCACCCCCGAGGGTGCTGGGTTCACCCCTAGTACAGTCTGCTGGCAGGTCAGATACCAGGAAGCCAGAGTCACTGAAATCATCTAAAGCTTCCAGGCTTGTCAAGCTGCTTTGTAGCTGTAGGATATAAAGTTGGGACAAAAAAAATTAAATTATCTGATGGATTCAGGACAGCACACAGCAAAGATGAGGCTCCATGGGTGAAATCCCAACCCCAACATGCACCTGATGTCAACAATGCCCAGACTGTTCTCTTGTATTTCATTTCTCTGTTCTGCTTGTGAGCACCTCCCACAATCAGCATCAGGATCTAGCCTCTAGACGTTGCTATAACACAAATAATAAATAAGGATAACGATGATGAATGTCAAGAATCTTGTCCTCAGGCTCTCACCTTCAAAGTGGCAGACCCAGTAATCTCTCTATTATGAGCTTGGACCTTTCATATTCAGGCTGCACTTCAGGCTGTGCTGCTTCAGCCATATCACATTTTATGAATCATCAGTTAAATATATGTAAAAATCAATTACATTATATCAGTGTGCCCTGCATCTTAACTGATGCCATCTTTCATCTTCCTAATGATCCAGAAGACCTGGAAATAATTAAAAATCACTCTGGAGGGTCCAACCTTGTCTGTCTTTTTTTTTTTTTTATGAAAGAGGAATCTCATCCTCCAGTAAGACAGGACATTCTGAACCAGGGCAGCAGTGGTTTAATGATGGGATTATTGCCAGGGGAAACAGAGTCAGCACCTCAGCAGCAGAATCTGCCTTGATTCATCTACTCACTTCATTGAATTTGGAGGACCAAGGGGCTTCACTGGGAGCAGGCAGGGCATTTCAGAGAACCTGAGACACTGCATTAATGGGAATCGTTGGACTGGTTTGAAGGAAGTTACATCACATAGAAAGCATAAAGCAGAACGAATGTGGGGGGCAATGACATTTCAGAGCATTGCTTCTTCCCAGGGTGCTTACTGGTCTCGTAGCAAGAGGGCAAAAAAAAAAAACCCCAAAAAACCAGCTCATCTTGCAAGAAGCAAAGCAGCAGCTACAGAAGGAGGACCAGCACACAACGTGCTCAGGACACCTGCACAGACAGAGCTGGTGTCAGAACACGAGAACCCTCTGGGATGCTACAAGCCTGGGACTAAGGGGCCGCCCTGACCCTAAACCGTGACACCAGTGTAGTATAAAGAACAAACTGGGTGAAGGAGACAAGGGTGGGCCAGCCTGTCATGTGTACAGATGGATGCCCCCCCCTGTACATCCCTGCTTAGCTGAAGCTTAAATCGAGCTTTTTTTTCACATGATTTCCTTTCACTCTCAGTAACACCACCTTTCTAACAAAAGCAGCGACTGCAGTGACACAGTGAAGTTAAGTCACACGCTGGGAACTGGGACTGCAAATCTAGTGCCAAGTTTCCATGTATTCCTGACACACTTCCCTCCTCTCCTGCAGTCGCTGCGGGGAGGACCCATCCAGGAGCAAACCACGTGTTACAGTCGGACCTGTGCAGCCAATTCTTGAGTTTCTGGGTTGCAGCACAGTGCTGTTACCAGCTAGACAGAACCAAAGACCAACACACTGAACAGAACAGCTTCCTCAACCCTATTCTCCTATTGCTTGGGTAATAAATACAGTCGTGGAGAAGAAAGGACACATACAAATTGCTGGTATCAAAGAGCCCCTCTTTAATGCCAGCCAATAATGTCATGGTCCTCAGTCTTCCTAAATTTAAATGATTAGCAATGACCAAGCTCTGCTCTCTCTTGATGCATCACTTAACCTCGTAATCAGAAAATCTATCCCGTTCTTGGTCTTAGATTGATGATGTCACATTAAACTCAGGTTTTTTCCACCAGACAGAGCAATCATATTGGAGCGAGCCAGTCCCGAGCGCAGCTGCCACGTGCCCATCACCAGAGTGATTAATCTCATCGATCCTATTGGTAAGCGAGTGGTGCATCCCAGAGCCCACTATCTTTAGGACACATTAAGATGTCACAAACGGATTTTTTTGCAACCAATAATTTCATTCATCTCTGTAATGTTATAACTTACTGCAGGGTGCTGAGTTTTTTAATTTAAATAAAAGCAATAATAAAAAAAAAAATCATTGATTTTCTCTGCTGGAAGAAATTTTGGGGTTTTAACGGCAGCTGGAGCTCTGATATGGCTGCACAGTCCTCCTGCTTCCCACACAGTCAGATGTCACTTGGCCCATGGACCTAGATGTGCCATCCCAGTATGTATGGCCTACACTGTGCAGCCTCTTTGATGTTTATTCCTTCAGTTTAGCACCCGATGGCATTAGCTGCTTCTGACATTTTCGACAATTTTATTTTGATTTTTTCACATTTCAGTTGGTAAACGCAGCTGCTGCTGCACCAGTTTCCCTTCCTTACTACACACTAAGAGTGTATTTTACCATATGCCTTTCTTTCTTTCCTTCTAGTGATTTACACTTTCCTGCCAAAAGATGTAAATTGACTCAATTCTTTAACTTCTTTGTCTTTCTAAAGTGGTGTTTGAATTGGGAGCTACTGGAGTCCTCATTAAATTTGCTTTTCATTTTGTAGCAGATTATTAAGGGACTGTTTGTGGAGCCTATGAAATATCCATCCCCGGAGGTCCTGAAGTGTTGGTTAGACAAAGATTTGCCAGAAGTGTTTACTGGGATTTGGTCCTGATTGGGAGAAGCAGGCAGATCTCTCTGGGCCCTATTTCCACAAGGGGTGAACATCCCACTCCTCCCCGTGGCAGGAGCCCAGCCAGGGCTGTTTCTGACCATCACTTAGAAGGACAGACTGCCAGCAGATCTAGGTCATCAGTTATATTTCCACCAAAGGATGTGTTGCCTTTAAAAACCCCAAGGTCTGGCCTTTTTGGGGTCAGTGGAAAGCTACCCCTACTTCCAGCACTGCCAGAATTTCACCCGTGTTGCGAATCCCTCTGTGCTTCTACCCAGGCACCTGTTTGCTTTTATGAAAACTATCATAGACTTCTTTTAGCTGGAAAAGACCTTTAAGCTCATTGAGCCCAACCACTAACCCAGCACTGCCAGGGCACCACTAAACCACATCCTTCAGCACCACAGCTCCACAGCTTTTAAATCCCTCCAGAGACAGCAACTCCACCACTGCCCTGGGCAGCCTGGGCCAAGACTTGACAACACTTCTGGGGAAGAAGTTTTTCCTAATGTCCAGTCTAAGGGGGACAATCAGTGATATTAATTACAGTTGTGATGGGTACAATGGCCACCAGTGATTTGTTAAATTACAAGTGGTCTGAATGCTCATTTATTTTTGCTGCTGCCAGGCAGCAGAGCATCTCTATTCCCGATGCTGGTGAATACCAAGAGAAGGGCCCCTTCTGCCCAGCCCAGCAGCATCCTCTCCTGCCACAGGGCACCAACATCAGGACACTGGGATGGCTGCAGGAGCCTCTCCCAGCAGCAAGAGCCAAAGTAAAACCCAAGAGCTGAATGAACCGAACCAAAGCAGAGCATGAAAAGTCTGTCTGTTCAGATGAAAGGAAAACACACCACATCAGGAGAACAGCCTCCTGGAAGGTCTTGCTGTTTGTTTGACCATCAAACATGATTTTGGAAACACAGCTTAGGTTTGCTTGAGAAGATAAATATTTAAAATTGTTACCAGATATAAAAGCCTGGAAACTGCTTGGAGTGACAACAGGAGAAACAGTAATTTGCACTAATTACTCCCTCCAGTGTAACTGCTTCCAGAGAGGTTTTCAGCTTGTAACATCAACGCCTCTGCTCGGAACCAGGATCAATCGCTTCCCCGGGAGCAACCTGGCAGGTTTTGCTCACAAGTGTAAAAGTGTTTGGGGCAATGTTAGGAGCCGACGTTTGTTATGCAGCAGAATTAGTTTAACTGCATCAAGTTTTCCTCCCTCCTCCAGCATAAACCCCATTCTCTTTCTTTGCAGTTTAAATAGGGAGAGCACTTCTAGCAGATTGCTTCTGCCTGAGCACATTTCCAGAGAACAGCTCCTGCTAGAGATACGCTGCCACAATGTGAACCAGGAGGTGAATATTAGAAGGAAGAAAGGTTATTGTTCTTACAGCATTTGTCCATAAATCTCCATCATTTACAGACTGGTGCCACCCTGACCTGTCAGGGAGGTTGTGCTGCCACAAGCTCACACCACACAAGCTCATTGGTCATTGATGTGGCTGTGCCCAGAGCTTCTCCATAGCTTGTCTTTTTCTACAGAGCTGTTGCAGTGACATAATGTAGTGATATGTACATTTAGATGTTTCTTTATCTTTTTATTCACACTCTGATAAAGGAAAAGCTGAAAAAACCCAGCTGATTTGGAGGGTTTTTTGTTTTTTTTTTTTTTAAAGTCATCTGGGTTATAAAGCCTGACTCCAAATTATCAGTGACCTTTTGTTCAACAGCCAGGGAGGTAAAAACACATAAAAGTGTCTATTTAGATATTGGGGGGGAAGCTTCATTGATTTTTAGTTTGCTAAGCTCCCAGGGTTTTTAAGAGGCATTTGTTTCTGCAGAAGGAGACAGCACTGAGGGTGTGGAAGGGCATTCTGTATTTTCAGGAAAAAAAAAAAAAAAATTAAAAATTCAGTTTCAAAATAGAAGAGATGCCTACTTTACATAGAACCTCCCAGAATTTCCCTGTCTCTGTCATCCTCAGGATACAGATTTGTTAAATTTAATGTTCCTTGCCCCATCTACCCAGAAAAAGGCTTCTTTTTGGTGATGCTTGTGCTTTTAACCCTTTGTTGTAAGAGGGAAAGAATCCTAGGAACAGATTTGTTGATGATTCACATGAATAATGCTGCCAGGCAGAGCCAGATTCTTAACCATTTGCCAAGAGACTGCACAAAAGAGGATGAGAAAATTAGTGCTTCTTTCCAAACAACTTTTGGTTGCCTTCGGACATTGCTGCTCTATCGCTAAACAGTTCTCACGCTGTTCTAGGGCTATGTCAATATCTGTGTCACAGCAGCTCATGGGCAGACACTCTATTGACCCAGGTTGATAAGAGAAAGGCAAGTAAGGGGTAAAACCCACTGAAGTCAAAACCAGAAGGTGGACTGAGTTCAGAGAACAGAAGAAATACTCTCCTCTTAAAGGGGGAACTGAAGTAGAAAGAGGTGAGGCACACACAGCTCCGCTGCCTCCTTGCAGTTGGCTTTCACTTCTCCATCCCAGACAAAGAAACTTTCTATTTGTCCTGGCAAAATCCTGCAGCTGATCTTCAGGTACAAAACCTGCTTCAGGGTCTCTGCTTCCCCACTGTCAGCATAAGGAAAGCCAAACAGAAGCTAACAATTAACAACCGTATTTAGATAGACACAAATAATCCAGGGATGTGACAGTTTATGTTGAAGCATAAATTTCTCATTGCCTGTTTATTTCCCCGGGTGTTCTCAGTTCAGCTGGTTCACCAACATCAGGATAATTTATCAAAAGCTCAGCAAATAGATTTGAATGTGTCAAAGGCAACCAAAGAGAAGAGCTCTGTGGAGCAAGCTGCGGGATGCCAGGCGCTGCTCCGGCCACATCAGCACTGGCACTGCCAGGCTGGACCAACAGCAGTACCTGCAAAACACACCCCACCTGCCTCCTAAAGCCCCAGGGCTTCAGAGAACACAGATAAACACTAAAGACTTGTATACATTGGTTAAGGAGCACCTGCCTGGAGAAAGAATCAGGTATCTCTAGCTTCTGCAAGAGCCAAGCTGTGCACCATGTTACAAACACCGCTTCAGGCTGCGGAGGCATCACCCAGTGTTTTGTTGTTGGGATGTGGGGGTTGATGGCTGCTGAGCTGCCTGGAACACCCACCAGCAAAGTACAGAATTCAGACCCCCTTTTAATAACAGGAAAACTCAGAACAGCCAGTAACAGACTTGGTTTCAGCACACAAGTACCAAGGAGATGCATCTGCAGTGCTGCAGGGTCTCATTGCTACACAGGCAAAAGCCGCCACCGCCGCAGAATTTTCTTTGTTAAATGCATTAACTAAAAGCTCAGATAAGAACAGCGTCAGTTTAGGATGGGTTTGGAACTTGAATCAAATCCAAACTTTGCATTTGATCCCCATCACTCTAATGCACTTCAGATTTAGGCTAGGCAGGGTCTAGTAGGATGCAGGTATTTAATGGATGATGGCTCCAAAAGGGATACGTCACCGGGGCGAGCACACGCTCCACTGGAAACATCTGTCTGTGTTGCATGGATGTGATTTGCAGGGGTAAAAATGAGGGAATATTAAAAGGAATGAAAATACAGAGCACAGAAAAAAAAAAATAAAGGAAAATAAATAAAGACCAAGGAAATATTTTAGCATTTGTTCTGCTTTTGCACTTGGAAGAAATATATCCAAGCCATGGCAAACGAACTCCCTGCAGGGGAGCAGCGAGAGCCTGTGCAAGGTTCGTGTGATGAAGGGATACCTTTTTTTAGGCCAAGTGGACTGGGGCTCCTGTGTGGCTTTGAATCAGGAGGCAGTATCTATATTCAGCAAAAGAACTCCTGCATTTCCAAATTGTATAACCCCAGTTCACCTCCAGTTTGAACTCTTCCATCTTCTCATCCGAACCGATGCACTGAAATGGCATTAACACCAGACATGGGGGAAAATCCCAGTGGAGCGACCTGAACTGCATTACAAAGGTGGGAGGATAAGAACCTCTTTGAGGAAGAAGATTAATTAAATATGATAGCTACACCACTGCCCATCTGAGGAAGTTCTACATTCCATGGGAACCTGCTGCAAAAATATTCTCAAAGGTTTTATCTTTCTACGCAGAAACCCAATTTATTAGAAGCATTCTTCTTTATGAAAATATCTCTGGGCAGGATTTCTGCGTGGGTTTGGTAAGCAGTCAGACAGCTAATGCTGCGGATCAAACCTTACCCGGGGTGAATCAACCCATCTTGGTGCATTTTAATACACTGCCGGGGTTTCTGTGAACCTTAGGGCAGTTCTTTGTCTTTTCTCCAGTTCGGCTGGAGCTCAGGTTTGTGCCTATACACAGAACACAGCATCCACTGCTTTTTACACCTTTTCAGAGCTAAATGTCATTTAGCTCTGTCTTTTTCAGAGCTCTTCAGGCTGGCTGTTGTCAAGGCTGGCTATGACAGCTGCAAACATTTTCTCACATCAGCAAAAGACAAAAAAAAAAAATCATGCAACCCGTGTTGGAAGTGTTTCCTGATGGCAGGAATTCCTTCCCTAGAAGGTGACTCATGATAAGCCTGTGCCCACACAGGATCTCCCTTACTGGGGCTCAGGATTGCAGAGAGGTGATATATTAGAAATATCAGTGCTTAACTCACCAAAAAAAACCCCCAAACCTCAAGGGGTAATGTTTTTTTTCCACAGCTATAGCTTAGGAGGCCAAATGTCACTCTGAATTGCAGTAAGTAGCTTCCAAAAAAACCCAAAACAACCTTTATGCACAGACTTGAGCACCCTCAGCTATTGGTTAGGCATCAGTGCCAATACGACACAATTTGTCACGTCTTAGAAGAGTAGAACAACTCATTTCTTTCCAAGTGAACTAACAACTCCTGGTGATTTCAGTTACACACACACACACATTTTCTTCAGCAACATAAGACAAGCAGGTCTGAGAAAGCAGCTGCTCGAGATGATCCAGTGTTACTTCTAAAGTGGATTTGAAACACTCTTCCTTTCTCTAAACTTATAGAACGAGCATGGCAGTGAAATTATAGCAGCTCTATCACTCATGTTTTCCAACAAAACAAAGAATAAGTGAATTTTGCCCCAGACATTTCTCAAAAACCTGCATTAGATGAGCCTGGTTTAAAAAACCCCCAACATAAAAATCAATACATATGAGATTAGCTGTATTTCAATTTTGACTCAGTATTTCAGACTTAGCTAGTTTTAGGCAGATTAAACTCACAGTATTGGATCCCTCCCAAGTTTATGGGTCATGCAGCTGACCCACTGACAGACCAGGGCTTATGAAATCTGAAGGGCTGGAACACATGGTGGTTTGAAGGAGGAACTGCAATCGCAACACCAGTTCCTAGCACAGTCTGATCATTTTCTGCTCCTGAAAGCCTCAATTTATTGTTCCCAGTGCAGAAGGAAGGCACGCCTTTCAGAGGTGAATCTGAACACCTTCCAGGCTTCTAAAGGCAGCTAGAAGGAGCTAACTGGAGTGATTTTAGAAACAATAGGTATGGGAAGCGTTGCACATCACAGCAAGCAGAATAAATTTGCAGGTTATTAGGTAAAGATTAAAATTCTCAACAAAAGCTGAGGGCTTCCTTCAAGATACTTCGAGGTACTTTGGTTTTTATCACCAGGTAAAAACTAGTGGGAGCTGACACTCATCCTGCTGGTGTTTGAGGTGTTAGAAAAGGGTTTGTTTCCTCCTCTGGACTCAAACCCACCTGGGCTGGGGTTTCTGCCTAGGGAGCTGCCCCGATCAGCACACTCAGAACCTGGTCCATACTCAAGAACCAGAGACAAAACGCTGCTGCTCACAAACAGCCCCTGTCTTTTTCACCTTTGGAAAAGTGGAGCAAACACAAAGCTTTATAGAAAGTGGCAGGTTCTTAATTATTGTTATAATTTATTTAGTGTTTACTGACAAGAGCTCAAACCTCTTCTGCAGAAGGTGCTGAATGCACAAAGCCATTTTAAAAGACAACCACAGCCTCCGAGTGCTTTTCTAAAGAACATGGGCACCAACTAGTGAGCTCAGCAAATTATTTCCTAAAAGTAATTGATCAAATTACCTTTCCTTCCAAGTTTTTCTTCTTCTAGACTCTCCAAAATCAAAACACAATTTTTCCAGATGCGTCTGCTGCCCCACACACTTTGGAAGTTGGTTTGGTTTTTTTTTCAACCAGTGGTTCAGCCATTCAGGGTTCTCCACAAATATAAACTGTTTTGATTATATTGCTAAATTATGACATTACTGCCCTATGGTTGGCTGTAACTACTGCTGGGCTGAACAGTTTCTCTGACAACACTTAAAATTAATTATCCTTGAAAGCATCTAGATGCAACTTTGGAAATAAAATGCCAGTCTCAAGTTTGTTCACATGGTGGGCTGCACAAGAACCTCTGAGCTTCATCTCAGCCTGGGTGATAATTCATTAATTTGTAGATTTTTTGAGGCCAAAAATAGTCTGAATTACCTCCTACACAACAGGTTAGGCTGTTTAGCCTTTTTTCATCCTCTGACACCATTTCTTTGAGCTTAACGAATATTAAATGACCTTGAAAAGCAAAACTCTAGCAGATACCATGGGGATCACAGACAGTGACTCACTTTTTGTACGACCTTCTCCAAGTCATATATGTTCCCTGGGTCTCCATTTTCCAATCTGTAAACTGCTCCTTTCCCTCCTCTATAAGCTGCATTGAAATCTTTAAATGAAAACCAGCCAACACTGCTCCTCCAAACCTCATCTGTCCCACTGCAGCCTGGTCTTTACACAGTCTGCTCCCAGCTACTAAGCAAGCTCTCATCTCATGACACACACACAAAAAATTAGGCCAAGGTTTTATTCTCCCATGGACATGCTGTAATTAATAAATTACTCAGAAGAAGAGGATCTGGGGATGAAAGTGGCATTCTGGCATTTCTTTCTGCCAGGCTGACCCAGGGAAGGAGCTCTGACCAGGCTCACCGGCTGTCACTGCCAGCAGGGCAATTCCAACTGCAATGCTACTCATGCAGCAGGGCTTGAAAGGAACAGAAAAAAAACGCAAATCAACAAACAAAAAAAATCCCTCCACAACCCTCAAATGCTTTACTTAAATTACTTTCCTAAAAAAAAAGAAAAAAAAAAGAAAAAGAAAAAAAGGCAGGAAAGAAGCAGAAATATTCTAATTACATTTCACAGCACACACCATTATGCAAAAGTGTATTTAACCTGGATGCTACAGGGGTCACTCCCTTCTGGGAGTATTTGCATGGAAAGGAATTTGGTTCACACCAAGTCAAAGACTAACTTGGCCTCACCATGCAAATGTATTTAAATGAAATGTATCCAAAGCTGCTAAATTACATTCACAGGAAATAAAGTCCATCGGCTGCAAGTGGGTGCTTTATACTCTTGATTGAAAATTGTTTTCATGTGACAGAGAAGGTGCTTAAGAGAGTAAAAAAAAAAAAGGATCATTCAGTGAGTTAGAAAATTACTCCAACCTCTAGACCATGTCAAACTAAATATAAAACAAACAAACTATGGCAAACGAATGAATAATTTAAAGCAGCAGCTTACACATCACATCAGAAAACACAGCTGGGGAGTCCGACTGCTTCGTACTCACCGGCTCTCGCCCTGCCCGGGGCTGCGGGCACTGGAGCTGCTCTCCCCTCACCCAGAGCCTGCTGCAGGCACAACACCACCCCAAGTGGGTTGTCTGCGGGTGACTTAAACAGCTGCAAAGTGAGCACTTGACTCTGTTTCCAATTACAGACTTAAAACCACTTCACCTGCCTTTTGTTGAATCTGCTTCCAATTACAGACCTAAAACCACTTCACCTGCCTTTTGTCCTCCCCTCACACCTCAGAGCCCACTTTTACCCTTCCCACAGCTTCCAGAGCCCCTACACAGGCTCCCCAAGCCCAAGCCTGCATCTCCTGTAACTACCTGGGGAGCCCCAGACAGAAGCTGCTCCCACCCAATACCTCTGCTCAGAGCCTGCACCCCTGACCTGCCCAGGGGAAGGATGAGCTCCTAACTGGGCTGGGGGGTATTTCAGGGCAGAGTCAGCTGAGGGTCATCTGAGCCCCTGGGCAGCACCAGCTGAGAGGAATGATATCCTGCTGGGATGACCCCATCCTCACCCCCAGCTCTGCACACCCCCTCTGCCACAGGGACACACTGGCTTCCAAACTGTGCTGCGAGCACTAATTAAACAGTAACATCAGCTCTGTCTCCTGAGCAGAAAAGCATATGGTGATGAACGAGACAAGGGTCTCTCTCCCAGCCTCTCGGGGTGACTGAAGAGCCCATAATCCATTAACTGTTTGGTCACTCTGCCACCCTGTTCCATGGAACGCTACTGTGCTGCGCTTACTCCTATTCCAGCTGCTGAGGGTGGGTGCCAAAAAAGATCAAGCTGCTGCTCCATGCACTTCCCAAGATCTGCTGGGGCTCTGCGAGGTGGACGCAGGGGCTGCAAGAGCCCAAGGGAGTGAAAGGCTGAGAGCCCTGGGGCTGTTTAGCCTGGAGAAGAGAAGACTGAGAGGAGATCTTATGGATGGTTACAAATAGCTGAAGGGTGGGTGTCAAGTAGAAGGGGCCAGGCTCTTGTCAGTGGTGCCCTGGGATAGGAC
>JANHGN010021959.1:107563-130642 GCA_024605025.1 Megaceryle maxima | reverse complement strand
CATTGGACTCTCTCCAGTATTTCCCTGTCCCTCTTGAACTGGGGAGCCCAGAACTGGACACAACACTCCAGCTGTGGTCTTACTAGTGCAGAGTAGAGGGGCAGGAGAATCTCCCTCAACGTGCTAGCCACACTCTTCTTTATGTACCCCAGCATACCTCCCTGGCCACAAGGGCCCACTGCTGTTCCATTTTTATCATTACATTTATGGTTTGGGGGGCTCCTCTGTACCTACCGAATGCCTGCACCTCAGGGATGAGGTGCTGCCGGCGCAGTCCAGCAACCACCACGTCCTTCTGCCTTGGTACAGGCCACGAGCAGCCAGGATCCAGAGTTGGGGCATCCGAGGCACGGCTGGAGAATGAGTTACATTTGGGGATCAAAGAGAAGGGGCTGATGGAACATCTCAACACGCATCTCCGCTTAACTCAGTCCCTGTGGATCTTCACAGCCATCGTTGTGTGTAACATTTTCCCTCGCTGTTTTTTCTGGAGCTGTGCATCGTGTCAGGATGAAGGATATGGTTTGTGAAAGGCGGTGTGGCAGTAACAGCACTTCTGGGCTGGGTGAGGGATCCTTGTAGGAACAGCTGGCGAATCCCAGCCAGGCGCAGGCGGCAGGATCCGCGTGTGTACCGACAGCTGCTGCCTCACACCCCGTTGCCTTTCACTGATGGGTGAAGCAACTCCCTGGTGTACACCATGCGTGGTACACAAGGCACTTCATCGACAAGGCGTTCTATAGAAATTACTAAATACTGCATGTATGCAAGGGCTGTTAAAGCTAAAATAAATTGCAAATAATTTTGCATTTTGCAAGTTCAGAGACAGTCAACTCTACTTGCATAACCTATTGGATGTTTTTCCCGTTACATTCTGCATCTAAAGTGCCTCTCAGTGCAGGATTTGATAATATCGCAGATGGGCTGGCCACAAAAATAGGTATGGTGAGGGCTGATACTTAGGTAGGGCTCACTCAAAAACTAATAAACACACTGCCTGATGAACTGAGCACGGGCTACTCAGCAGTGGGTAAATTATCCAATGGGAAAATGAATCATTCCTTGAGAACCAGAATGATCATACACCACCGATTTCATCAAATGTGCCATCTACTGAACCAGGTACATCAACTAATGAACCCAACGGATCCCCCGGTGAGAGGGATGAATCACCCGCTGGAAACGTTTGTGGTACGAGCCCGGTCTGTTTAGCTCTTCGTCCTGATACAGGAATCACAACCTCTTATCAAAGCTAAAAGTTTAGCAAGACTTTAAATGCTGATTGCATATTTCTATGGCTGGGAGGAATACACAAAGGTATGATGATAGAATTAAGGAAGATTGCCAGGATGTAAAGCAACCTCAAAATATTAAAACATATTTCCTACGAGTGCACGTTATTGCAAGGCGAGGGGGTAACCTGCATGTTCTTTTTAAGTGCTTTTGGTGGCGATTAGAAAGTGGAGACACTGGCTGATCAGCCTGATTCCAGTTTTTCCATTAGCTATTGACCTCGGAAATGCTAAACTTAGGTAGACGAGGCTGACATATGAATTTTCCCCTGTCTTATGAAGACAGAAGTCTGCACCGAGTTCCTGCAGTTTGGACACTTGGAAACATCCCGATTTTAAACTGTACTTCTTTTCAATGTTTCTCATAACTTGATAAAATTACCACACAGTCTGAACATCTCTTTTAACTTCAGTGAAGCAACCTGACATCAAATGTCACATCTACAGGTTTTGGTCCAAAAATCCAGCTTCTAAATGAGTGTGGCCTGGGAGCAGGCACAACATAGATGGGTAGATGATGCACGGGGATATTTCCCCATCTCCCTTTCATTTACTTGGTTGCTCCACATCTCAGCATTCAAGGTGATTAACATCACCCGCTGAAGTTAATTAAGGATATAGGATGTAATAAGACTAATATGTTTGAGTTCTATCAATCACAGGATCTGGTGAGTCAATATTTGAAATTAATATATCACAGAGGGGAAAATCCTCACCATGGATCTGAAATTAAAGGAGGAGAGAAGGATGGCTCAGTACAGGGTACTCTGATAAGCACTCTTCAGTGACAACACGAGCACATCGCTGCGAACGTCCTGTTCTAACACACTGACCAATGTGGCCCGTGCTCAGATTCATCTGAAAGCCTCAGAGTGTATTTTTAGGATATCAAGGACTAGTCACAAAGCTACAGCTAAGCCTGTAACTCTGAGAACCAAGGAGACACAGAGGATTTAAGCCTTTGAAATTTCTTGCCAGGTGATATTTCCTAAGAAATACCCACTTACTTCACCTCTCAGCGGCTGGCATCTCTCCACGCGCTGAAGCTCGCACTGAAAGCTGGCTGGTGGTTCCCAGAGCAGAGAAAAGCTCAGCAGATGGTGGCCTGTGCTCCCCACGGTGGTACTTGGTTCTCCTGAATTAAATCCACGGTTTCTCCTTCTCAGCTCAGGTTCACTGCAGATTTATTGACCATGAAAACCTGTAAGAAAGAAGCAAAGTGAGACTATAGAGAAAGAACCAGTCCTGGCACCTGGCACTGGTTTGATTTGTACTCCACACACATCTTCTGGGTTCGGCACCTTTTTCAACAGTGTGAGAAGGTGGCCCCTTGAAGGCTCAGTGACCCTGCCGCTGGCACAGCAGCCTGATGCCCCACGGCTGGCACAAGCAGCATTAGTGACTGACAGGAGGGGAAGGAGTGACAGGCTGGGGAGGGCTGGGAACCTCAGGAGAGGACTCTGTGAGTACAGCGTCAATGTGTGACCGGCCAGAGCACACCTGCACCCACTGCCTGGTGTACACCTTGTCTTAGCTAAAGAGTTTTTTCTGCATAAAATATTTAAATACAATTTTATCAGCCGTCCAGATAATTAGCTACAAAGATCCAGACTTAATGTACAGAGAGGACACCGGGCATGAATATTTATTACATTTGATTTGTTTAAGGAAATATATTGAGCTTTTTGACGAGGGCAATTTCTATGGAGTCAAACTGTGAAAGGCATAAAATCACCATCAGTGATGTGTGCAGGGTACGCACGGCCTGAGGAAATGAACGGATAAAATCCACGCTGGGTGATGCTTTAAAGCCCAGCAAGTGCTGCTGGTTAGAACTGGCAAGTGTCAGGCATCCGTGGTTGGAAACCTGCTCTGCCAGGTGAGGCTGAAGGCAAAGCCCATCGGCTTTGGCTTTTGGTGCTGCTGATGGATGCAGCTTCCAAGGCTGGGATGGTTTGCTGGTGCCAGGGTCTCCCCAGTACAAAGGGCGCAAATCCAGGCGGATTCCCTGAGGACCCCGCAGAGCGCCAGGTGAGCGCAGGGAGGAGGGTAACTGATGTTATAATGTCCCTTAGCAAACAGAGAAGAATTGAACATCATACGATTAGCTTTGCTTCTGCTCCAGTACCCAGAACAGGCCGATCTGAGTGGCTTTGTGCTCTAATAACTATAATCTGCTCAGGTGTCTGCCCAGCCTGCAAAGCAGAAAATGTCACCATAATCCAAATGACCCATCAGCACCACGTAAATATCTTAAAGTTATCTCCAGGGACTCGCCAGGAAGAAAAGCTGGGAGCTTGTTTGCACTGGTTAAAAGCTTGGGGCTTCGAGTGGTCCCGAGGCGATCGGTTCCTCCGTACCTATGAGGGAATTTGTGCCCATCACTTTTCCTGCACGAGAAATCATCAAAAGATTCAAGGCCAGGCTGGCACTGAGAGTCTGTCACTGTGCTACTAGTTGGTGTGAACCCCAGGGGGGCCCGAGCGGGTGTTTTTGCAGAGAAGTTTTCCTGAAGCAGACTGCAACGTTGCGATGGCAAACAAAGCTCCGTCCAGGCGGCTGTGGAATGACCACTGAAATATTCCATTTGTTGTTTCCATAGCAATTTTGTAAGGGGTTAAGGGGGAATTAGAGACACTTTCATTCTCCCCTCAACGTTTATCTTTTTATTGTGGTTTAAATGAGAGAGTGCTATTTAGAAACAGAAAGGTTTCAAGATGTTCCTGTTCACAGGGGAACTAAGCTTTAGAAAGAAAAAAGTGTTAATAAAGCAATTTTAAAATTTAATCTGAGTTTATTTTCTCCTTTGCTGCCGTTCCCCCCCTGGGGATAGATTTCTTTCTTGCCCTGCAAAAGATTTAGTACAAACCCTTTTATTTTTCTGGAGCCAGCAAGAGACAGTCAGAAGTGAGAAGAGTTTAGCAATTCAAAGGTCAAAGAAATGATGGCTGCTGACCCCTTTTGTTCTGAGCCAGTGGCTTAGGAGAGAATATAAACAGATGAGGGACCTCCACACTCTGAACCCAGCAGTGCTGCAAGGGTTGGATTAATTTGGATAAAAATAATTTTCACTCTCTGTTCAGCTCCTAACACCTCCCAAGCTCATGGAATGAAATGGAAATGAAAACCCCAAGCGAGGTGAGAAAGGCTCTTTCTGCACATGTTGGGGCTGACCCCAGAAGGAAGTTCTGGAAATCTTATCAAAACCCCAGTGAAGGTGAAAATTCTGGCTTGATGGTCAGACCCAGACGAGGTCCTGAAAAACAACAGAGTGTTTGGTGCAGTAACTGAGCCTTTTGAGACCCAGCCTGCAAACTCCGAGTCCGTTGCAGTATCACCCTGGCTGAGCACGGGAAAGCTTCTCCTGTCCTTCAGATTTCAAATGCCGATTCTCCCTCACGCTCGCCCAGCTGAGGTCAGGCAGGCAAGTCACAATAATGAACACGCGGCGAGATAATTGCAGTGACTAAGCTAACGCGAGCTGTCAGCGCCGGGGACAGAAAGCTCTCCCATCAGCACGTCCTTTCATGATGCTCCTTCCATGTGTGCCCCCGAGACAGGCTCTGCCTCCTCTGCACTGCAGTGATGCTCTGGCAGTTCTGGACCAGCTTTTTGGTGGCTGCAGCTCCTTGTGACACTGATTTCTGTGTTTTAAGAAAATGTGAACTGCTGTCAGACTGAAGCATGGTCCTGCCAGTGAGCAACCTTATTTTATGGCTCTAGGGCACTTGCTTCTGCTACCCTACACCCTGTCTGTAAATCATATTCTGAGAAAAATTGCTGCTGGTTTTATGCCATAACTCATAAATTACTAGATCCTGTATTTTAGATACATTTCTTCATTTATCTTCAAACTTTTATAGTGATGGATTCATTAATTAAAATAAATAAAGCTTGCACTGACTTTTGTGATAGTTGTGAGCACTCTGCAACTTTGGAAGTGAGGCATGCTGTGAAAGTCAATGAAAAATTACCTTAAAGCTTCAAGTGTTATTTTTCTACTGACATGTTTACACAGTTTTTGGATAACATTGACATACAGAAAGGAACTGGACACCATGGGAGCAGCAGCTTCGGCAGCCCTTAGCCCAGCTGCTCCTCGCCCGCAGCCAAGCAAGGAATCGAGTGCAACATCTGGGAGTCTGCAGCGAAACGGGAGAGAGCTATGAAACATGGAGCAGGCTTCATCTGGAGTCAGCTCTACTGGCGTGGGGCGTCGGAGTATTTAAGAAAACAGAGCGGATTCGGCCGTCGTAGGAAATCAACACCAAGCCTGCAGATGGACACAAGGTTATGTAAAATTAAACTGAATCTAAGGTGACCCTGACTCTAAGGTGACTGGATCCAGTTAACAATCGTTAAGGTGGCTAAAGGCACTTTGGAGTGACCTTTGCAAGGACTTCATGAACTCTGAGATACCTGCATTGGGCAGAGAGGCAAAGTAAAGCACGGGAATGTCAGGACATGGAGTGCAGTCGATTAGCAAAACAAGTTGGCAAACTGCTGCCTAAAACCACGTTATAGAGCGAGGCTGTTTGGGAGACCTTGGAAATACATTTCTGAATAGCAGGTAAACCATGAGGATGCTTCAAGAGTTTAAAATGACTCTCATTAATGCTGTACATGGGGAAGAGTGTCTGGAGTTTCAATGATGTGCCTGGAGGAGCAGTATGAAGTAAGATTTAAGAAAACTTGAATTAAATCTGACTTTCATTTCAGCTTGCATATGAGCAGGGAGGAAGGATGCTTTGTGGTTAAGGTATGAGAAGGGTGGAAAAAAAAAATCTAAAGTGCTCTAGAAATCCCATTCTAAAAGTGATGCTGTCTTAGAGAGGATAAAATCCATTTGGCTCCCACTGAGATCCAGCTTTGTAAGGACCCAATGCTTTTTGGAAATGTGGGATGAAGGGTAAGGTCTGGGCTCCTCAACACTCAACCCATGAGGGCTGGATTAGCCTGGAGGCAAAGAGATGCCAGTGGAAGGGAATGGGAGCAGTGCCTGGGTAGGCTGCAGTGTTCCTTGCAGCATTTCCCAGTGCAAGCCAATGAACGAGGAGCAGTGCAGAACGGGGCTGCCAGAAAGGAATTTACTGCAGGTCTTTCCATTAAGCCAGGACAGCATTGCCCCCTCTTAAATAGCTGCTTTAGTTCAAGCCATGAGCTGCAAGCTCCATTCAAGAACCAGCTAAAACCCTACAGCCCGTGCTAGACAGGGGAAGGCTAATTGATCATAATGATCCCTGAAGAGGTGGAAATCCAAGAGCGGGTAACTATCAATCTGTTCCCTAATGGAAAGGTGTGCGTGCCACTAAAACACCCTTTGCGCTCACCACTCGTCTCTCTGTCTGAGTGGTTATGTTATACTAATCACCACAGTAAATAAAAACCCTGGGTGATCATTTCCAGAACCACATAAAGGTGCTTGGGAAAAATGAGCACTCTGCTACCCACACCAGGCATTTTTTTGCCTTGTTGCAGACTGGAGGCTTTTACAGAACTAGCTTCACTTTCTAAAATTTAAAGAAAAAAAAAACCCATATCCCTCCAGCTGTTGAGTTAAACAGAGTGTTATTCAAATTATGTAGGGGGAAAAAAATGTCATAACATAATGAGAATCAAATGCTGGCTTCGGGCGCCTTCATATTTGAGGACTTTAAAAAACAACAATAGCAACAAAGCAGTTCAATCTTTTATCTGCCAGTAGAAAATGGTCATTTAAATAAACATTAACTAAGCTGGGGAACATGGATGTTGCGGTAGCAATTTATTTCTGACAGGCAAGATTGTTAAAGTCTTATTCTTTTTAATCGGTGGCATTTTTAGAGAAAGTTTAGGTGTCCTAAAGCCCAGAACTGCTGCTTTCTCTTGGCCGTTTCCCTCCAGCCACCCATCTGTGGCTGTGCTGGGGCTGGGACCCCGCCGGTGCCGGGAAGGGCTGGGGAATGGGGTGGCTCATCAGCTGCTGGACATGGAGACAGTTGGCCAAAGCACTCAGTTACCTCATTTAGCTGCTGTTTCTATGTAGGGAATCAATCTGCCAAACCTGTTTTCATTTTCTTTTGCAAAGTGCAATGCAGGAAAATGGTGGGCTGTCTGTTTTCTGTTCTGGAGCTGGCAGCCCCTCACACGGCCACGGGAGCCCCTTCTGATGGATGGTGCTGCCAAAGCCACCCCTGAGGCAACACCAGGCGCAGCCTCCCGCTGTCAGCAGGAGGTGACCGGTGCCCTCACCTCAGTGTTTCTTGGCAGTGCTGGAACCCTCGAGATGCGTCAGGAGAGCCCAAGGTGCACAGAGAAGACCAGAGCCTGAAACCCAAGCACAGAGTATCTCATGCCCAGCAGAGCATCCCTCCACCCAGGTCCGAGGTCAAGAGCCGGTGTCGGAGGGCAGCGTGGCAGGAGGAGGCACACACGTGAGCACGCTCCAGGGGCACACGCACTGCACGACTCCAGCTTCCAGGTTGAGAACATTTTCTGCCTCAGATCTGAAGAACAGCAAGCGAAAGTGGACACCAAAAGCACGGGAAAGACGGCCAAGAGTGGGACTGAAAGGAACCGAACTCTTGAAAACAAAGAACGGGCAAGATGTGTGAGCAGCCACACAAGGAAGGAAAGAAATTACTAGTAGCATTAATTTGATTTGCAGCAGCTACTTGAAGTCTAACCACAGGCAGGGAAGCAACTGAGTCAGCTCTGCGCAGTGTGGAATCAAAAGGGAACCTCAACACAAACATCTTACTCAAATATCACAGGGAAAGGCTTTCCACGGTACTTTGTGTGTTTAAGCAAACTGCTCGGAGGCTACCGAGGGCTGAGTCTTACTAACGAGCCCCAGTACAGAACCTCCAGCCACGACACACGCAGCTATCTCCAAAATCAAGAACTGAATTTGAGGGAATATGCAATAGGGAAAGAACAAAAGGATCCTTTGATGTGTTCAGCCACATGATGTTTAGCAAAAAATGCAAATGTTCTCTCATGCTAGAGAACACTTATCAATATTAAGGCATACACGGAGGAGAAGAAAGAAGGAAGAACAAAATACAACACTTAACAAGAGGGTAATTTAGCCTGTTGGCAAGCGCTTTAAGTCTGGTTCATGAAAAATTACTCGCACAATTGTTTTGCAGGGTTTCTGGGCTTTTATGCATAAATCATAGTATTGATTCAATGTGAGTATCAGACTTACTCAGGTGTACGACTGCATGGGGGCACAGTTAAAGCAAGAAAGGATTTGAGTGTGGAAATTGGAGAGGAAAAAACCATCCCCCCTGTTGCTCCTACAAGCTCAGCTACAATTGTCAAACAGCTGGAACGCGCGTGGATTGTTAATTACAACACGGTGGTGACCACCTTCTGCAGCCGGCACAGGAGAACATCCAGGCAGGAGAGAACTGCCAAGCTCAATGTTTTTTTCCCCACACTTGAGGTTGCACTTTCTTTTTTTCATTTCTGATAGAGAAGAGAAAAAATAGAGGGGACTGGTAACCCAAGGATGGCCAAGTGAAAAATAAAATCAACCGCATGTTACAAGATACAACAAATACTGCAGTCAGGGTGAGGAAGGGAGGGAGGGAAGCGTCAGGAGTAACCTACGAGGGCTTGTTTCATGATGTTCCTATTTGCCAGCCACATTTCTGTGTCTTAAAATAGAGGGAAGAGCTCCTGCGGCATCACCATATGCACGAGAGGCAGCCACAGAGGAGGGTCAGCAAGGGTGCTGTGCCAGGCAGGAAAACTGAAAAAAAGGCAAAGCCCTGGAAATGAAAATAGACACAAGGAATCCGTATCACTTGCACAGACACGCAGCAATTTAATCTCTTTCTATCCTGATTCATCCCTCAATCTCTTCTGCCTGAGCACGTTATATTCAGCAAGATGCTCGGCTGGCCGGAGCCCGCAGCCTGGCAAACTCTCTTCTGCACCTCTTTCTCCAGTAGCATGGAGATGTAAAACACAGGCCTAGAGAAGTTCAATATAAACAACCCGTGTGCCATTAAAACTCAAAAGAGTTCCACAGAGACTTTGCTCATACCGTGGAGAAGTGTGGATAACGCAGCACTAATCGCCCCTGCTAATGAGGACCCTCATTTCTAATTTGCATTCCACTCATCTCGCTGCTGTTACTATTATTATTTACTCATGGTAAAAATAATATTGGGGATGATAACGTTGTTGTGCCAAGGAGCCACGTTTGTGGCCATGACACATCTCTTCCCACCCTGGTAACAGGTCTACACCTGTCTGAGCAGCTTTCATACTACCAGTAAAAATCTCACACAACTTTTTGGCAGACACTAAATTACTCCCATGTCTAATTATTCCTATTCCAGCCTATTTTTCTTCATCCTCTTCCTTTTCACCAGCCATAAAACTTGGGGAATTTTCTACAAGTCAACTCAAGCTGCAGCAGCAAATGTGTTCCAGTCGCTGCGTTGAGCCCCAGCCCGGATTCCTTCTCTCCAAACTGGACTCGTGGTGCTCGTGGCTCTAGATCACTATGAGCGGCTCAGAGGCTGCTGAAGAGCAGCCCGATGGGAAAAGGTTTAAACCCATAATCAAGCTTTTGTTCTAATTATGTCTCATGCACTAAAATCTTAATAAATATTAATTAAATGTTTGGGTTATCCTAATGCAACTTTATCAATTTGCTTCTTTCCAAACTAAATTTTAAAAAGTGGGGTAGAGTAGGGGAATTATTTGTATTATTATTATTATTATTATAAAAAAATAGCTATCTGTGCCAGCATCTTAAATCAAATTACTGCTTTTCTTCTTGTTCCAAGGTCACAGTGAATTCCAGTTTTGTTCCAATACTTAGCCACAGCTACTCCAGTTCTCCAGTGGCTGAGCCCTCGAAACACAGCAGTGCTGCTGATGGGGCAGGATATGAGGGTGACACAGCACGTGACACAGCACTGACATCAAACCCCCATCCTCCCTGCAATAAAACTACACGTTTATTGAGCACTTCTGAGGAAGAAACGTGTTAGCAGAGCTGGGCACACAGCATGTGGTGCAGCCCCTGCTCCCGCAGCCCCTTGGCTGCAGTGCCTGATCCGGGATGTCCCCAGCTGTGTGTGGGGCCAGGTCAGCCATCCAGAGGACAGTCACCATGTCCAAGGGTGCCCTTGGAGCCATAGTGTCTGACCAAAGCTTCAACACATGCGTGAACTTAAAACTTCACTCGTGGCCCTTTCCTGAATCTGAGCATTTAAATCTCCAGTGACCAAAACACAAACCCGGTGCCTCATGGCAGGCACATGGTGACTAATTGCCTTCACCCAATTAACACCATGCATGTGCTTTAAGTAAGGTACACGTTCAATCTTGCTGGTTCAAGGACTACGCAGAGAAATGGATGTTCCTGCATGCTGACTGTAAATTAAGAAGAGGGGAAATACCAACTGGTCACCAGTTCTTTCCCAGCAAACACAGTATTGTTCACCCTGTTCAGTACCTGCTGCTCTGGTCAGTCCCATATTAAATGACTCAAGATGGACAGAACTTCTCAAGATGGACAGAACTTCTCAAGATGGACAGAACTTACTGAAGATGGACAGAACTTTCACCATTTCCCCAGGAGGCCCTTTCACAGGCTGTTGGGCTGTAGTGTGAGAATTTTCCCCTTTACATTGACCCTTTTTTCCCCTTCCCATTGTATTTTCCAATTACATATGGTTCTGTCTCCAGACAAAGTGCTCTTTCCCTCCTCATCTTCCCGCTGGTCGGGTGCCTGAAGATGGATGGCACAGAGCAGGACATCTTCACCCGCTGGCATCTCAGGATCAGCCTTAATCTGAACTAATCAAATGATGACAGCCCCTCTGAAAGGAGAAGTAATTACACAGTATAGATTGTATGTATCTCTTAGGAGATGAGGACTTGGATTTGATTATCTAAATTCTCCTTAATGCTTTATGATGAAGTTAAGGATGACTATTGCTTTGAAAGCAATTCAGCCAGAACTTCCCCTTAGAAAGAAAGGCCTGAAACATGATACAGACAGAGTCAGCAAAAAAGAAATTGTCAGCCTAAGGTTTCTGTTCAGTTGTCCAAGATACAATCAGAGAAACTGATTTAAGGTAGTTGGAAGTGAAGTAATACCCCACCAAGGTGAAAACAAGCTGAACTGGCCAAAATCTGTCCTCTCAGGTGGCAGAAAAATAAATAAATCAAAATAAATTTCATATTTTCTGAAAGGATTTTGTTTTGTTTTCATTCTTGACCTTAGACAACAAATGGGAGAAAGCAAAAAGATCAGTAAGTGACACCTGCTGTGGCCATCTCGGCTGGCACCCCTGGGGGGAATACAACCACCCCCAGCAGGGTCTGGGGTCACAGCAGAGAGCCTGTTGACCCTGGTCCAGCACGCACACGCTTCCAGGATCTTCTGGGGAAACTGAAGTTTTCACTGAGCATTTTCTGGCCTCTAGGTGGGTTAAAGATCTCTCTCGGAGACCCCTTCCACTGGCCTGTCCTTTGAAGCAGATCACTGCCAGCAGCTGAGCCCACCCTAAGATACCACCCCCTGCCCTGGGCAGCATCACAACTCCTGAGCTCCAGCTACAGAGGGATTGCTCATGTGTTTATTTGATCCTCGTCCCAGCCTCCTGCAGAACAGGTCTGAGGTGGTGCCAAGGTCCTGCCGCCGAGCACAGAAAGGCTCGCTCAGCCTGGAGGTCACCGCTAATAACACCCGGAGGAGCGCTGCCCTCCCCTCCTCCCCGTTCCATCTTTGGCAGGCAGCTGGAAAGAAAGAGGTATATTTGGATCCTCTTTAAATATTGATCACAGCATATTTTTAAGCTAAAACCAAAGCCTATCGATTCGGCTGCGAGCTGCAGCCTCAGTACTTTGCTGAACGTTTTTCTGGAGATGGGAGAAAGCTCCCTGAGTTATGATGTTAATAAGAGCGGCACAGGAGGAGTCCCTGATGTTCAAACCACAACTTCAGAGAGAACATTTTTCATTGGCAGAGGCCTCTGGACACTCTGTGCTTCTTAATGTTTCTCTATCAGCCGTGCTGATGAGCCTTTAATATAAAGGCTCTGGAAATGAATTAACTGCAGCTCCTGCAGCTCTCTCCAGAGCCTGGTTCTGTGGTGATTTCGGGCTCACGGCAGCATCAGGGGTCTCCCCGTCCCTGCGTCTTGCACAGGGTCCCCCTTCCAGTGCTCTGCTTAAACACATAATTAACTCAAAGTGTGTGAGTTTTGTCTTTGGCATCACTAGGGAGCTATTCTGCTATCCAGAGCAAGTGCTGCAGGGCTGGTGCTGCAGCGGGGCTGAGGTGCCCCAGGCCCCCATTCTGCGGTGGGTGGGAGAGCAGCCTTGGTGCCCACGGGCATGACGTCTGCATCGCCATGGTAATCACGAGAGGGAGGGCACGGGAGAAAAGTGAACCCCACAGGGTTTCTATACACATCTCTACACACGTTTTTGCATTAACTGCTGTCCATAAAAAAAGAAAATACCAGTCACCGTGAATCGCTACCAGGCTAGCCTGAATACACAACAAGGCTTTTCTGATACCCAGACTAAACTGGGCAGCAGCCTGAAGGGACTGGCCACTTCTCTTTCAGATGGACTGAGCTATCTTGCTATTGAGAGTGCTGAAAACAGAGCGCTTCAGAAAAAAGCAAGCCACCCCCTCCCATGCCCCTCTGGTGTATCTGACAACTTGCACCGCGCTCGGCGAGGAGGGGAGTAAATCCTCCCCGTCCCATGCAGCGCTTGGGCTATTGTGAAGCATGACTCTTGTTTAATCTGATTATTTAAGGGACAAATTTCTCCCGCACATCTGTGGCTGCAGAGGTTCCAAAGGGAAAAAGCAAATTAAATTATGCCCTCGACAGTGTTCTAGGTGGGAGCACAACCCTCAGCTACGGCACAAGAGCATGGGGGCTGAGACTTCAGGCAGACCTGACGTTGATTCACCATTCGCAGAGCAAAGCACTTAAGTTCTCCATTCCTCATTTCCCAATCTGCAAAACAGGAATAAAATCACCTCCTTCCCTCTGAAATCCTGGGGCTGTACCTCGTAAAGGGCCGCATGCCCTTGGTGAATGATGCTGTTACAGATCAAAGTGATTTTCTTCAGTATTTGAAGAGCTCACTCACAGAAATGCCAGTGATTTGTGAGTTTCTTTATTTGGGATGCAGTGCTTCCTTGTCCCATTTACAGGAGAGGCTAAATTGCGAGAACAATCACTTCCACTTCTGTTACCAATCCTAGCACAGGAGAAATAGAGCCAAGGCTTCTCCTTTTTCATCAAATCCTATTTGTTTTGTTTTTCTTCCTAAAATAACTCAGGGCTACTTAATAGAAGTGAAATCTGTGATGATTTTTTAGCAACTGCTACCAGTCCGCAGAGACTAACTTTTAAAGAATATTTTATTCTGGTTGGACTTGATGATCTTGAAGGTCTCTTCCAACCAGAACAGTTCTGCGATTCTACAATGTCCAACTACCCAAAGCTAAACGCACATGGAAGAACGGGGCTCACTATTATCTTCTTCCTATGCACATCCAGCTTCTGATTAGAGAGTTGTTCACCCAGAAACTGCAGCCAAGCTCTTATTTAACCACCATTATTGACTTATTCTTCCCAAATTTTCCCTATTCCATCTAGAAGATGGTGGTGGCAGCCACTCCTGCCCAGCACATCTCCCTGTGGGCCATGTGACAAATGACCTCTTCTTGCTGGTTTTCTATCTGCTGTCTCAGTTTCCCTGGGTGCTCTCTTGTTCTTGCAGTCAAAGAAATAGAAAAATGGGGACGGTTCTTGTTGCTCTTGCACAGAGACAGGAGGGTGCTGAGGAGATATTTACTGCTCTGTCTTACAAAGTTTGCCAGGTTCCATGCCTTTATGAAATATATTCAGCCACACTTGTGATTATACTCCAATATGTTTCTAACATACCGCGAAACTGTAGATGGTGTCAGAACAGGCTGATTTTTAACATATCTTAAACATTTTTTTCCCTTCATTAGAGTAGAATAATTGTCACAGCATAATGTAACTTAATGTCAAACCGTAACGCACGAACCCGTCTCCCCGATCAAGGTAATTACAGTTACATCGAAGGTCTGTGGGAAGTTTGGGCTCTTTCAACATATGCAAAGCAGCTTCAGGAGTTATTTAAAATACTGGGTTTTTTTTTTTTTTTCCAGAAGGGTTCTGGGAGCCAGGCATGAGGGGGCAGCCAGGTCACTGGTGGGGTGGTGGGACTCAGCCTTTCCCTGCTCACCTCCAGCAGGACCCAGGAGCGCTGAGTGTTCTGCGCTCCGAACGCCTGGGATTTGAGCTTTCTGTAAATGACGTCTTGCAAGGAGCCTCATCTGAGAGCTGAGAAGAGGGAAACAGCATAAAAACAGCCCCGACAGCCCACTCAGAAATGAATTTTTCCATAATTAGGCCACAAAGTGGAAAGTCTTCTTAACACTACATTACTGAGCACCTGAAAGGAGAGGATAAAACGTTTCTCAAGGGTCCACCAAACATGGAAAAGGAAATCACTGAGGCCAAAGAAAATGAGATTAAATTGAACTTCTAAGATGCAGTGTGGCTACTGACCTCCCTCATACCAAGTGCTTTCTTCGTGTTCCTGCTCTTAAAAACGGAGAAAAAAACCATCCAGGAGAATGCATGCTGCTCAGAAGATAGCTAGAGGCTGAGTTGGATTTGAATTTTGATCAAAGTTTTTCTCATTTGACATGCTTTTCTGTGTCTGCATTCCCAATCTGCCTTTCCTGCTTAAAATAATGCTTCCTATATAAGAAATTTTAGCTGCCATACACAGGAAGAAACCCTGGGCTGATGAAAGTGTAGCTTCTGCTGTCTGGTGGTCCTTCTCCAGAATCCCGTTTACTGGAAAAGGAGCATCAAGAAGCTTTTGTCTCCTCCCCGTACACCAGCCGTCCAGAGCGTGAACCTGGCACAGGCACCCTGCAGCACCACGTCTGCTTTCTGCACACCTGGCTTCTCCACAAGTCAGAAAAAAGCCAATTTACAGACAATAGCACATTCTCCTCATTCGCTACCTTCCCCTGAGTTGGAGTAACACAGCCCCTAGACCTCCTCCTGCTCTTCTTTTTGGGACACAAAGAGAACGTGTAGGAAAACCAGAGAGGTTGCAGAGGCTCCTTCTCCGGACAGTGGACATGATCCTGGGCCCCCTGCTCTAGGTGACCCTGCTGGAGCAGGGGGGTTGGACCAGATAAGCCCCAGAGGCCCCTTCCAACCCTCACCACACTGGGATTCTGGGAACACCAGCACACGAGTACGGTGGCAGAGATGCTTTTGTCACCTTCTAGCTCTGCTGCAGGCAAGCGGGACGCAGTTGCCCCAGTGCAGATCTCTGTGTGGTACGGCCCCTTCCCCGGGCATCACCCTCAGTGTGGCGATGGGCGAGAGGAGCCGGAGAGCCTTGGTACTGACTGCAGAGCAGTTCCAGGGGACAAGGATTAGTCGGATTAGTGCATCTGCAGCCGCTTGGTTCAATCTGATAGAAGACTCAGGTATGTCGAGCGCATGAGCTCTCGGCTTTCCCGCTCAGGCTGTTCACGTCTCACTGCAGAGGAGAGGTGGGAAGCTCAAAGCCTCCTGCATAAAAAACATCATATTGCTCCCTCCAAACGCTGCAGAGCCACTGCAATATTTTAAAATATGGATTATCTCCAGCTTCTGCTCCTCTTGATGGTTCCACCTCATTTGTCTTGCTGCTCTAATTTCCTTAAATGTGTGTTTTCTTTACAGGCTACTAACTACAGAAAACTTGAAGCAATCATCTGAAGTTTATGCATTGACATATCACTTCATTAGCTGTGAATTCATTTCCAAGGGGGCGGTGAACTTTAATGAAGTTGGAAATTGAATCATGTTGCTGTGCTGAGAGACACGCAGGAGCCTAAGGGAGGGCTGTCCATCCAAAAGGCCCCTTGACCAATCCACCAATTAAACCCCAGTTTGATTGAGCAGCTTCACTTTGTGGCATCCTTCCTCTTTCTAAAATCTTTGCTCTCCTAGTGCAGATTTCAAAATTTTCCTGAATTTTCTCAATTTCAACCGGTTTTTGATTCCTTGCAACAACCATCTCCGTCCCATGAGAGGCACCGGAGACCTGGAGAGCGTGAGCAGCAGCAGCCGAGGCAGGCTCTGCAGACACTCCTCCCAGCTGCGGTCTCACCAACCCTGTCCCCCCTGATGTGTTTTGCCGAGACCCTTTCTTGGGCCCATCCTCCTTGTCCTTGCTGTGCCACCTGCCTGGAAACCTTTGCAGAGCTCAGGGGGTGCGCCTGGGCACGTGTGCACAGGTTGGGGGGTTTCTGAGATGAGTGACACTACAAATACGATTTTCATCCCGGAAACTCGGGAGTGTTGCCATAGAAATTGCAGCGGGGGAGTCGGCTCATGCCCTCTAGGATCACACGTGCTCAGCAGGGGCTGGTCCCTGCTCCCATCCCTGTCACTCCTCAGGACGGGCTCCAGCCCAGCTGAGCTCCTGCACCCAGACAAAGAAGAAACCAGCCCTGCTCGGTCCCTTGTGCCGGAGCTCTGCCCCAAAGAGGAGGCCAGATCTCAGGAGTCCCAGTAGTATTTTTCCCACTCAGTACACTGGAAACCATGTCTTTTCAGAATGCACTGCTAAAAATGCAAAAGAAATGCCTGAGGTCACCAGCTGGTGACTTTCAGTGATGGCCAGAGTGCTGTCCCTCCACCAGACCCTTCCAACCAAGGGTGAAGAGGCACCAGAAAATTGCATTTATTGAATGAACTTGGCTCACAAGCAGCGCCCTCCCCTCCTTTGACTGGTCTGACAGATTTTTCTTTTGAACAACTTCGTTTCTTCCCAGATTTGTTTCTTCAGAAAGGTCAGGATACTACATTGTGCTCTGCATTATCTCTTCCCCACGTCCCCTGTCCCCGCAGTAATCGTGCCTTCAGCACCTTTCCTGCAAAGCTCTGACACTCCCAAATCCAGCTGAGACTTCTCGGGACTTTAATTAATGAGATAACAAAAGGGAAAACACCCAAAGAGTGAACCCCCGAGTTGAAGACTTTATCTGCTCTTTGCAGCTGCATCTTTTTTTTGCCCTTTTTCTTTTTTTTTTCTTTTTTTCTGAGCTGCATTCCAGGCCCGTCAATACTGTTTCCCATTAAATTAAATAGCTTATTGACTGGTGTGAGACGTAGCCACAAGGCCGATGGATCCGAGCGCGGTACTTTCTCAGTGCAAACAATCACAGGTCACTGCACAGTAAATCAGTTGGTAATGGAGTTTGAACTCTGAGAATCAGTTCTGTGTACCCTTTTTATTTGTTTTTAATTTGTATCAATGGTAATTCTGTCGGTTTCAATTTATGTGACGGTAGCAGGTTGTGGAGCAGCGGAAACACCATTTTTCTTCTCGTTAACCGTTGAGTTCACGGCGCCGTGGCAGCCAAGCACTTCTGAGCTCACAAGTGTTAAGCTTTGCTGGCACCAGCAGAATCCTACGCTGGTTTATTTTCCTTGGGCTTTCTTCTCCATCAGTGACACCATCGGAGCAGGTTCCTCTCTGGAAGCGTGCGCTGGCCAATGCCAGATTCCCACCAAGATGCCACGTTAGAGCTGCTTGGGGCTGCAGGCCGGGGCCGGCTCCACGTCTGCCTGCAGATGCTCCTCTCCTGGCATAGAACCATAGAATCGTCAGGGTTGGAAGAGACCTTAAAGATCATCTCGTTTGAACCCCCCCACCATGGGCAGGGACACCTCCCACTAGAGCAGGTTGCTCAGAGCCCCATCCAGCCTGGCCTTAAAAACTTCCAGGGTTGGGGCTTCCACCACCTCTCTGGGCAACGGGGTCCAGTGTCTCCCCACCCTCATGGTGAAGAACTTCTTCCTAATGTCCAATCTGAATCTACCCACCTCTAGTTTAGATCCATTCCATCCAGTCCTACCACTACATGACATCCTAAAAAGTCCCTCCCCAGCTTTCTTGTGGCCCCCTTAAGATATTGGAAGGCCACAATAAAGTCTCCTCAGACCCTTCTCTTCTCCAGACTGAATTATCCCAACTCTCTCAGTCTGTCCTCATAGGAGAGGTGCTCCAGCCCTGATCATCCTCGTGGCCCTTCTCTGGACACATTCCAGCACGTCTGTATCTTTCCTGCAACAGGGTCTCCAGAACTGGATGGAGTACTCTGGGGGGGATCTCATGAGAGTGGAGTAGAGGGGGAGAATCACCCCTCGACCTGCTGGCCACGCTTCTCTTGATGCAGCCCAGGATACAATCAGTTTTCCGGGCTGCTGATGGCTCATATTGAGTTTCTCATCCACCACTACCCCCAAGTCCTTTTCTTCAGGGCTGCTCTCAAGCCAGTCACTGCCCAGCCTTCATCAGTGCTTGGGATTGCCCCCACCCAGATGGAGGACCTTGCATCTTCCTCGGCTTCCACCTGCTCAGGGACTTCCACCTGGATTTGAGAACCAAAGCATTCATTAGTGACTCCGTGAATTTACCTCATCCCTTTTTGAGCCCATTTATGCCGTTAGCATCTGCGATACCTGGTGGCACAGAGTACTGCAATTTAATTGTGAATTATATTAAAAAATTGCTTCCTTCTGTTGCTTTCAACTCACTGCCAGGTAATTTTGGCAGGTGTCTCCTAATATTTGCTATGTGAGAATTAATGAATCATCGTTCCTGACACACGTTTCAGAAATCCTCATCCATCGTCTCTGCTCTGAGGTAAGGGTCCTGGTCCTGCAGTCTTCTCCGAAGCAACCTGGCTGGTCCACACGACATCCCTAGTGCTGCTCTTTGTCTCTTTTCCAGTTCTGTGGTACCATTTTGCTGCTGGAAGACCCGAACGACAGCCAGACACTGTGAGCGTGCCAAGGATTTATAAAGCTGTGTAAAGGTTTCTTCTGTTTGTTTTGTTTTCTATTTCCACCTCAATAATTCACAAAGTTCTGCTTCCGTTTGGCCTTTGCTGTGGCTTCAGCTTAGGATCTCAGAGAACCAGCCATGAACACTTTGTGGGCAATTTTTGAGCAATAAATACTTCAGACAGTGTCCACACTGCTCACTGCTGGCACACAACTAGGGCTCCACTTCCCACCTGAATTATTTTGCACTTAAAAGCACTGATTTTGACTTGTTATTTTTGTCTCCATATGACAAGGTGCTCCAGGAACTGCTCTGGTCCTACCTCTTAACTCAACCAGTGCTGCTGTTTCACCTGTACAAGCACCGTGGCTCCTTCCCCAGATCCAGCTTTACCAGTCCCGGTGGTCAGGAGGGAGCAGGTGGTGATGGTGACCTTCCTCCCCAGCACCTCCCCTTTCCTGCTGCTTTTCCAGGTGCTTCAGTCCCTACATACACATCCAATGTTCTTCCAGACGTGGTGTTGTTCATACCTACAGAACATCCACTCTGATTTGCTTCTTGCTTGGTGCTCAGTCTGAAGGTTCTAAACGAGCCCAAACAGAATCCCTCCTCAGCCAGCAGGGATATAAATTGATGTAAGTTTGCCCCTCGCTGCTGATGCATCCAGCTCTCAAAAGCCTTTAGTGCTTAATGGATCCATTGAAGTGATAATAGGAGGTGACTCACGTGTCAGGTTGTTAAAACAGTGATAAGACATCGCACCAAGACAACATTATCGCTACTAACTGCCTTACAATGGTCAGGAAACATCTTCTGATGTTCCCATATACACCCAATGAGTTCACGGTGTCTGGGATGTTTGTTACAGCCCCTGCCAGGACCAGGGCTCTGGTTTTGCCCGGGTGTGTGTTTCCCTGGCTTCACAAAGGGGACGTGCACAACACGCCTGTTGCAAAGTCACACGCGTCTCCTCTGCAATATTTAGCGTATCTGCACAGACGTGTTAGGAAAACTGTCACTTACATAAACTTCTTTGCAACCAGAGTGTGATTTTTTTTTTTTTCAGACCCATTAATCAAAGGCTAGAGTGGAACCGGCTTGACAAAAAGAGAAAAAAAATCACCCGTGGACTTATAAAATGTAACGAGGAAATCTTGACGGAGGCAGAGGGTGGCACTGGGGGATGTACAGCTCTGTACAGGTGTTCACACTTCATGGGTCAGCTGCAGAAGCTGTCCCAGAGGAAGAGAAACCCCTTCATGTGGGTTTCTCCAGTATTTGGGGTTTTTCCCTCCTCTTTTCTTCCTCCCTGTTACTTTGTAAGTGATTCTGGGTGATGCCTTCAAGTCAATGAAGCCCCATCACCGTGGCTGTGCTGGACCATCCAGAACTGGAGGCACTTCTCACTCTGTACTTTGCTTTCCTTTTTTTGCCACCCATTGTGGGCTGAAGGATTCAAGCGACCCTCGTGATGCCAGCCTCCCCTCCACTGCTGGACAACAAAACCAAACACCCTTGAATTAAATGTGAGCTACAGGCCACGTGGGATTTATTCAACTTCATCTCAATGAGGGGTTTTCTGTGGCTGTCGGAGCCTCCCCGAGCAGACCGAGGAAGCGAATAGATTTTGTGATCACTTCTATCACACAACAAACAATTGTGGGTCACAAAACTACAAATCAGCAGCTAACGGATTTTCAAAGACGCGCTTTGGCCCTTTGTACATTGTTTTTTTTTTTTTCATTTGCTTCTAATTTGTATCGATCTACCCTCCTTTTGCTCCAACTCCTCCTGTGTCAGCAGGTCAGAAAGCGTGCCAAGGGGAGAATCACCTCACAGAAACACAGAGAGAGGTACAAGGGGTGCAAACTCACACGCCCGTGCTGTTCAGCAGCGTGTGAGGCCGGGCGGCCGGGCTGAGCCCGCTGCCGGGGCTCCAGGCACAGCAGCCTCGGGGCAGCGCCAGCTGCTGAGCGGCACCATCTGGGGACCTGTCACTGGGAGGAGGGTGATTTTCCCGGGCCCGCAGCCACGTGGCTCTCCACCCGGGTGGGAGCTTCACCTGCCAGGGAAGGGCTTTGAAGAAGCCGGAGAAGAAAATGTTACTGTTTAAATCCTCAAACCACTCTCAACCTGGAACTCCCCCAAAACCGATAAACATTTGCTTATTTACTGGTTTTGCTCTGGCTTGTCTGCACCAATTTATGGCTTGTTCATTGTGATCACATCAGTATTTTTAATTTCTTCATGCTAATCAGCAGGAAGTTTCCAGCTTTCTATTAACTGCAGAAAGAAAAGATCCTCGACGGAGAGACACAGGTTGCCTTGTGCAGCCTGAGGACCCGGCTCTATCTCACAGCTCAGTGCTACCCATGGGATGGTCCTTCTTCTCTCCTCACCTTCACTCCCAGAGAATAAACCCCAGATAGGAAATGACTGATTGAATATCCGTGATAAACCATTTACAGCTCAGTCCCAGCCATGCAAAGTGCTGTCAAACAGTCTTGAATAAGAAGTGTATTAATAAAAATCATGATCCTCGCACAAACAGAAAAGGGCTAAATTCTTCAAATAAATGACTCACAACAAATCATTTGACCAGCTCTCATGATCGGCTTACGCCCTGAAGCATGAAGATTATCAGCCCCATGTAATTTTCTCCTAGCTGATGTAGCTGCAAAGACTATTCATATTCATATTCATATAAATGTCTAATGTCTAATCCTCTAATCTAATCCTTTCTTTTTTTTTTCTGCTTGTGCTAAAGCTCCAGAGCCCGTACTGGAAAACCCTCAGAGCAATGGAGTTATTGATAAATTACTGCAGAGAGGAGGAGCACAGCACAAGACACCAAACCCACCAAGTTCTGACTCTTCCTGAAAAGTCTCTTCCTCTTAAGAAGTCTGGGTGTGAATTCGCAGGACAACTGCACCTATTTTTTTCTCCCTGATATTCTTCATATCCTCACTTAGTGCTGGACTGAGGTGATTACCCTCCACTGTGGCTTTGAGAGAGCTTCAGGAGTGCCAGTGTTTCATCACCATGTCAATTAAGCCTCATCACTGCAAGTAACACAGGACTCTGTTGGCCACATTATTCCTCCTGAGAGCACAAAAATCTCTGCACCCTGAGCCCAGCACAAACACAATGTTTGGAGTGTCAGATGTTTTGAGTCCAGGCAGGGGTTGGGAACGAGCCTGTTCAACACTGCGAAGTTTCAGCCAAAAGGGATGAAGCCAGCAGGAGGATGGACCAGAGCACCCAGTAAGTGGCACAAGCAGCTCCCATGCCCAGACTTATTTCTGCCGGTGCCTCTCCGCTGCCGTGTGTCAGCACCGCGTCTGTTGATGGATATTTATTTAGCTTGTGCACACTCTGGGGTAAAGATGTGTACCGTGTACAGGGATTATAAATCCAGACACAGTTCATGGCCTCTGAGCATTTCTATAATAAAAATTACAATTCTGGAACTGGTTTTCACTCAGAATCAGGCTGAAACTCATCAACCCATTATCTCACTTAGACCAACAAATAAGCATCAAACGGGAACTTCTTTCAAATCACTGTGGACTTGGACCAATTTTGAAACGCTGCCCTACAGCAGAAAGACTTAGTATCCTATTTATTAGTCCCCTGAGGCCAGCCAGCTTCTCCATTAACTTTTAGCTCAAACTAATAGCACATTCATAAGCAATTTTGTGGGTGACTGTATCTGAGACTTTAAGCCGCTATATTTTTTTTTTTCCCCTAGAAATTATCTTTTTGCTTGATGATATGGAATTATTTAGATGACAACTCGCATTAAAGGAACCTGTGCTGTTATAGGCAAAGACATTTCTTTTCCCAGACAACACCGCTGTAAAATTGTTCTAAATCTAGTGACTTCAAGGGACAGAGTTTTGCCATGATT
>JANHGN010021959.1:63840-107463 GCA_024605025.1 Megaceryle maxima | reverse complement strand
AAATCTAGTACCTTCAAGGGACAGAGTTTTGCCATGATTAAAAAGCAAGACTTTTTCATTTAAATGTTGCCCTTTTTAGTAGCTTAAACGGGCATTTCCACGTCAAGGGGTTTTTAGCTGTGTTGTCAGACAAAGCTGTTCTGTGTTATAATTCTTCCACATGCTTTTCACAGATACCGAATGTTTTGCAAATACGAATTATTTTTAAAACGTTCCTTTCCATCCCTGCTGTGTGTACATTTACTGCTGGGGGAGCTTGGCTATGGGCAGAAAGAGAACAGCTCCACTTGCTCCTAGAGCTCTTCTTCCTCAGTTTTATCTGTTGTACTCGGTAATGCAAAAGTTTGTGTGTATGTGTGAGTGTTAACATATGCCTGTGTCCTTCAAAAATACATATAACGCTCGAGTCAGCCTCGCTGCCTCCATAGAATGCTTTGGGAAATTCCTTATGAGGAATTTCCCTACTGATCCAGAGAAGAAGAGCAGCTAAGGACGCAGACACCCTGCAGCATCCTCACCGTTTTGGACAACAAATTTATTTACTTTCTTTTCTGCTGTTTCTGCTCCACAAACACAAGCACGTGGCCATTTGTATTACACTTGGTCGTTCTGGGGGAAGTTTTCTTTGAGAGACCTCGTGGTTCAGAGGTGCTGGTGGAGCAGGGGAGGTCCCAGCTGCACCCTCGCAGTGCCAAGGATGGGTTTTACAGGCAGAGACCACTCAGAGCCTTGCAGGAAATCATTTGCCATGGTTGGCTTCAGGTCCAGGAGGACCATTCTGCAATTGTCTCTTGGTGGACCCTCATCAATTTCAACAACAAGTCTAAAGGTTAAGTCCCAGCCCATGCAAGCAGTCAGCCACATGCTGAAACTCTTGGTGTGCTTATACACCAAGATCAGCGGCAGTTAATCGTATTTTCAGCTGATCTCCTGACCCAGGACACTTTTAGTGAATTACATCTGATGCTGAAGCCCCCTCCTCTCCACAGCAACGTGCAGCATGCTCAGAGCAGGATGGGGAGCACAGAGGGAAAATGCTGATAATGCATCACCAAGACTGCCACGGGGGCTTGGCAGTTGCAGGTAGACGAGACCATCTCCCCCAGAAATAAGAGTGTTCCCCAGAACCAAGCAGTGTAAATCCCTGACTATGAGCAAAGCAGCTTTTCCTAGCTGAACTAAGACCCTGGCGGTGTCTTAGCTGCGGGTTAATGCGGCTTCTGTGGCTTAAACAGTAGAAGAGGACCAGAGAGATCGGGTTATGATGTTGTTTCCCTGTTGAGTGAAGTTTTCATTCCACAGAGGTCACATAGAAAATGAAGTTTGGGTCTGGGCACGCTCTTTCCCGGCACGTCCAAGCCAAGTTCCTGCTGCCTCTCAGCCGCAGGCTCCTGGCTATGGGATGCTGCTGCCGAGCAGCTGAGGAGCAGCAGCCGCAGGAGAGCTCCCCACTCGGCTCCCCCTCAGCCCTAAGAGCACGGGAATGTTCAAAGGTTACAGACCTGCCCTCCAGAATGGCTTCACTGGCCACCCTGCTGATATTTATTAGCCCACCCCAAGGAGAGGGAGCCTCTTCTCACATAACCATCCTGAGCACCTTATCAACCTTGAGCCAAGCTGAGGATAACAATCAAAGACCTGATTAATTACTTGCTCTAAAGCTGTAATGATAAATAATCACGAAAACACAGGAGCAGTTTTGGCACTGCTAAAACTGAGCAAACACAGCCTCTCAAGAACAGCTCTGAAATCTGCTTGATTAATGCCACTGTTCCTTCTTGCTCAAATCAATCTCGGGCTGGGCAACTCCTGACATTTACCTGCTGCACCCCAAGCACGTTGACTGGTGGCACAACCTCATCCCTGCAGCAGCAGCTGATGGGACCACTTCTCATTACAGAGGTGACCGAGAAAGAACCTGGCTATGACAAACTGAAACCCAACGCAACACGTCCCCGGGGACTGGACAAGTCAACCCAGCAGGAACGGATGGAGAGAAACCGTGTCCTTCACTCAGAGCTACAGCAGCAACCCTTATAAGGAGGGACAGGAAGGCAGAACAACTAAATGACTTTGAATGAACTCCAGGTGGGGTCTAGAGCTCTTGTCTGAGGTCAAAGACAGCAATGCTTAGGGAAGATGAAGCTATTGCCAGACTCAGGTCCACTAACGGGACCTTCAGAACAGGTCCTTTGGCACAGACGCTGCAGGTTCATTGTCCTGCAAAGTCAGCAAAGCCAACAGGTACTTGGCACCTCTTGTATCAACTCTTTCACCTGCCACCCTGGGCCTGCAAGGGGTGAAGAACCTCTTTACAGGCTGGAGATCTCAAAAGCACTTCAAACAACTTAGAAAGCCAAAGCTCCTGGACTGTTTCCTGGGCACTTTTAAAAATCCTGTTTTTCAAACACTGACCTTTGACTGTAAGGAAATAGAAAGACACATAATAAACAGACAACGGCCTATATGAAAAATAAAAATGTTGACATTAATAAATCATTAAAGGATTTTTATGCCCAACAGCAAGCACAGACCTTTTATCCCTTATTTCGAGCTTTGCAGCTGGCAACTAATCCAGTGAAAACAAGAACAAATTATTTATATTCTTTTATTATTCCAGAAATCAAATATTGCTGTAAGGACTGAACTAATATTTTGCAAATTGAATATGGGATTTGGTCTGACTCGCTACATGTGCTGAATCTTAGTCTGCTGTGATAGGAAAAGGCCAAGAGATACGAAATCCAGTCAGTAAAAGGAGGAGTCTGAAATGGAGGCAGCAGGAGGAAATAATTTACTGTAGCTCTGCCCAGTTTGGCTTTTATAGTGAGTTATGAAATGCAGCTATTGTGCTTTCTGTGTGGCACTCTGCCTTTAAACGCAGATAGCAGGGAATTATCAAACCATTATTTGTTTCCTTGTTTTGTTTTCCCTACATATGAGAAGACACCAATAGATTTGAACTTCAAAAATACAGCCACCTTCTGCACCTCCTTTATTAAGCTACAGGACGGAAGCTATTAAGCTGCAGCAAGGAAGAAAAAAAAAGGAAAAAAAAAAAAAAGCCATATACAGCCACTTGTATTTTAAAGCAACAGCAAAACCAGAAGCTACAAAAGTTAAAGGCACTGATCTGATTTACATCCCACCCGGCAGTCTGTAAAGACACGGTGCAGATGGGCACCGCGAGCAGCCGAGTTACAGCCTCCTGAAAAACAGGGTTTATAAAACCACCTACAGACCTTTAACTGGAGCTGTGAGGCTGCCAGTGCTTCTATAAACAATATTTTATTGATTAGAATAGGCAGAAACTCTACTTATTTACAACAGAGTTTTTCCACTGCTTTTACTGACGCTCCTGAGGCTCAAAGGGGAAGGAGAGAGACCCAGCGAGTACAACCAACAGACCCAACCTAAGACTGAAGTGCTGCTGTAAAACAGCCCAGTGGAAACCAGTGGGCAAGCCATGAACAGCCCTGGTGCTGGGCAGCATGTGGGGACCCGGGTACCGTGTCCCCAGCAGGGCTCTCCCACATGGTCTATGCCAAAAAATTACCCTCTAAAAATAAATGAGCGGTACAAAGAAGGGAGCGTGTTTCATTGCACTGCCATCTCCAAGCAGCAGTGTAAAGCAAGTGGAAAATTCAGGGGTGGTTGGAAGGAAGGGGCTCCATGGCACTGTGGGAGCTGCCACCACAGGCCAGCACCAGCAGCAGCCTGGGAAGTGCTGGGGCTTTTCCAGAGGTAAATCAATGCTATCAAAATTAGAAAAATCATTTGAAGGGATAGTGAATTTCTGTCCTTCAGAAAGCAGGATGAGGGATTCATTGATGGAAATCTACCACTTATCCCACACGCTGCTCTGAAGCATCTCCTCTGACCTTGGCTGGTACCATCAGGCTGGGACGAGCTGCCCCACGTGTGGATTTCCTGCTGTCCTCACACACCTCGTCTTGTGTTGACATGGACAAGTGGCAGGGAAGGCCCCTATCTTTGCAAGGTACGTGCTACACCCCTCCCCACCGCGTCTGAGCATTTACTGCAAGCAGCTCTGGGGGGTGACGGTGGCCTTGGGCATTCCCACCCAGCTAGCTCTGGGACCAAAGGCTCTCCCAGGTACCTTGGTGCCAGTCTGCACCCTCCTCACAGCCCAGAGCAGACAACACGGCGAGACGAAGTGCAAACCCCCTCGTTGGAGAGTCCTCATCAATGATTTTAACCTCCCGACCCAGAATGAAAGAGGTAATCTGATCTCCATGGAAACCGGGTAAAAGCCTCTCCCCAGCCCAAACTGTCACTCCCGTTAACTTGGGCTGAATCATCTGCCTCGCTCGGCGAGATGGACAGGACGGGGATAAGGCAGCCTGGGGAGGAACAAGCTATCCTTAAGCGTGATAATGATGCGTGACAGCTTCAACTCTGGGTCACTCCTGGTGCACGAATTGTCAAATATTGTGACAGCAGCAGCGGCTCTCCGCACCCCCGCGTGCTGGCGGAGAAGTGACAACATTGCTGTGGATTTTTATTATTTCTTCTCAGCGAGGACCTCAGAAATGCAAATGTTTTTTTGCAGCTTCCGTGGGGTGCCGGGAGAAGTAATTTGCTGGAGGCTCTTGCAGGAAACAAACCTTTGGTTGTTCATGATGTTGCTGTGAAGGTTTTAACCAGCCCTGTTCGCTGTGGGTCACTTGGAAGGTCTGGGATGCACTGGGTGTACTGGTCCTCTTTGTAAAAGGGAACGAGATGCAATTTTTCAGGCAATTACAAAATCCCACCTCTAAATGAACAACCCTGCAGGTCAGTACTAACCTTAGTAATGTGAGTATTAGCACCAGTAATACTGGAGTGCCTGGAGATCCCCGGTGAGAGCAAGGCTCCTGCACCCTGGGGACCGTGTGTGCACGTAACGCTGAGAGGAAACGACAAATTGCTTTTTGCAGCTACAAATTCAAGTTCAAAAAGACTAAATCACTGTCCTGTGGTCAGCCTGGGGAAACTGTGCCGGCATCAGGCGTAAAAGCTCCATCCCACATAAAGAGAGCAGAAAAACACAACTGACCCCACGTAAACCAGCTCTTTGGCCAAACCATCTCTGCGTGGTGAAGAGCCCCGGGGAAATCCACCTGCATCCAGCACAGGCACGACCCCCCTCATCCCATTGCACCATCTGAAACCCCCGTGCCACAGCCTGGGACAAGGCACGGTCTGCAGTCAAGTCAGCAGCACGTGGACTGGCGAGCATGAAGGTTTGTTTAATGATTTTTAATTAATTTTAATTACTTACAATTTTTTTGAGCAGTAGCTTAACCTCGCTGAATCTCAGCCCCTGTGATCACTCTGGGACTTCTGCCAGCTTCCTCATTACAGATCAGTTCCCCTAACGCCATTTGATAATGAAATGGGTTTTAAAAGAAAGGGACTGAGGAGAAAAAAAAAAAAAATCAAACACCTTCAGCAGAACCCCAGGGAAATGGAAGAGGATTATGATTTGGCATGGAGATAAAATGATAGTTTGGGGGTTTGCTTTATGAATAACGTGTACCTGTGTTGAAAGTGCCCTACTTTTAAAAGACAAAAGTTATGGGTCTTTAAGGACTTTCTACCTTCACAGCTTCTTGCCATTTCCCTTCACAGGGGCAGGTGCTTCAGACAGGCAGCCAAGGCTCAGGCAAAGGCTCACACCTCGTGCAGCTGAGGAGGAGCAGGGATGTGAACCTGCCCTGGGATGTGCACCTGCCCTGGGATGTGCACCCAGGCAGGGCAGCACCCACCCTGACACCTCCTGGAGCATCACCTGCTGGTTTCACTCCATGAATCAGGGTCCTGCCTCCAGACCCCGCTGCCCAGCAGAGCCCTCACAACCTCCAGGGTTTTTTTCCCCAAGTATATCCCGTACTTCATTCTCCTAGGACTAGCACATCCTCTCCCCCAGCACACCAGTTACCAGTCTCCCCAAAGCCTCAGGGCTATTCATTACTTTACTACAGAGTTTACTCCTTTCTGCTTTCTCCAATTTCCTCCAGTTTCTCCTTCCAGCTTTTAAAACATTATTTACTTCTTCACTGCCACTGGGATCCTTTTCTACATGTATCCTGGTGAGCATCCAAAAGACCTTTCTGCACCAAAGGGCATTTGCAAGCTGCAGCTCATTCCCTGCAACACTGCATGGGCTGTGCCCCAGTAAGGGTGTGGGCGATGGAATGCACTGGTGGCACTGGAGTGTGCCTTTTCTCCCATTTGTTTTTATTAACACACGCTGCTCTGGTTCAGGATTGAAAACTTTCTCCCTGTGGCTCTGATCTCATCCCAGCTGATCTCCTGCCCAGCAGCCCTGGGCGAGCTTCAAAGGATCTGATGTTTGGGCAGGGTACAGAAAGGAATCTGTAATTTTTGGATGCTCTCCTAAGGCTTATCTGAACCTCGGTGCAGTCTCTAAATCTGGGCTCCAAGTCCCCCCAGGAGCACATTTTCATGAGAGATGGCTGGATGTCCACAGTCAGAGCTGGAAATTACTTTAAAAATCTAAGTCCTTTTGTGGCCTCGCAGCTCAGTTTGTCGGCAACAACAAAGCAGAAGGCAGAGAAGGATGTTTCTTCAGAGCACATAAAATGAAGAAAATTAGCAAAATGCTGCACGTATTTATTACAATTGCTGCCTGCACCAGGCCTCCCCAGCAGAAATATTGCTGTTACCACGGTCACCACCAGCCTAAAGGGCTCACGTTTCCAGCAGGCTCCTGTTGGTACTTTTCGAACACATCTTCAGGAACACGGATCAAGAAGGCAGGAGGCTTCCCCCCTAAGCCTCCAGCACTGACCTGACCTTCTCCAGCTGAGGATCTGTCCAGAGCCGAAGCCAAGTCCGAGTCCCTGCCAACAGCCCACCCAGCCCCAGGGACAGCCTCAGGACAACCTCAGCCATCACCAGCTGGGATGGGAACAAGCATCAGAGAGAAGCAGGGACTGTGAGCGAAGGTGAATGGGACGGCCACTAAGTTGATTAAGGGAGTGGAGCATCTCCCTTAGGAGGAGAGGCTGAGAGAGCTGGGCATTTTTAGCCTGGAGAAAAGGAGACTGAGGGGTGACCTCATTAATGTCTATAAATATATAAAGGGCAAGTGTCGGGAGGATGGATCCAGGCTCCTCTCAGTGACATCCAGTGATAGGACAAGGGGTAATGGGTACAAGCTGGAGCACAGGAGGTTTTGAGTAAACATACGGAAAAACTTTTTCACGGTGAGGGTGACAGAGCCTGGAACAGGCTGCCCAGAGAGGTTGTGGAGTCTCCTGCTCTGGAGCAATTCCAAACCCACCTGGCTCTGTTCCTGCGTGACCTGATTGAGGTGATGCTGCTCTGGCAGGGGGCTCGGTCTAGATGATCTTTCGAGGTCCTTTCCAACCTCTGCCGTTCTGTGATTCTGTGACAGCAGGGCTGGGACCATTTCCTACCTTCCAGCCATTGGAGGGATGTGCATAATTCATAGGCCATAGATTGTATATATCTCATTCATGAAAGTTTAAGCAGACTGGTTATTACTATTGACTATTTAAAGGCAATTTTTCCCCCATGTGCAACAAGGACTATTGACATTCCCGTATCCTTGAGAAAAGGGTAGTTGAGGTCCTGAGACCTTCAGAGTTTCACATCACTTGTGCACACAAGTGCTGAGGCATCCGGGTCTCTGAGCTGGCAACGAGTTAACAAAAAAAATAAAAATTCTGTCTACTTTTATAACTATCAACAAAATACGTCAGTAACGCGCTATTAAAAATTGACAGCTTGATTTTATGCTTTTAGACCTAATGCTTTATTACTGACGAAGTGAGGCAGGATTTTCCATCTGCCACAGGCAGCACAGTGGTGTTTAGCGTGGGCTAAATGACTTGGCTGCTGCAACCCCACCAAAATCCTGCTGTCAGCAGCCACCCCAGTCAGCTGCTGCGTGCGGCTGTTCTTCTACTGAAGCTTTTCCTAGGGGCTCCTGTTGCGGGGAGACCCGGGGGCCGATGTGCAACACGGGGAGCACGGGTGCAAGGCAGCCCTGGGCACAACTCGGGACTCAAATCTTACTGCCATTTGGAGCCTGCAGCCCCAGCGAGGTGATGCCTTGAGTTGTCTGGGGGAGAATCAGCTCATGCTGAGATAGGGAGGACAATTTTTCCTCTCTGCAGCCTGTAAGAAAATTACATTCATGCCCAATGGGCCTAAACACTCTTGGTAGCATTGAAGTGCAAAATTGAGCTAATACCTTTCTGATGTTTAAACAAGTACTCGTGATATTTTTATGCCAATCTAGAAGCAGCTCTAAAGCTTTTGGAACTGCCATCACAAACTGATAGTGAAGGGAGGTAAGAGGAAGGGAAAATATATTTATCAGTCATAGAAGTTCTCTGGATAACACAAAGACACAATGTTAGATCAAAATGAGTCTTAAAGCTTCTATCTCAGCTGCAGAATTCATTTTTGGGATGCATATGGGGAGGAGGGTTCAGAGGGTGCTGGCCACAGGTACGCTGGCTCTGTTGGGGGTTCTCTTCCCGACTGAAGCAAATAAACTCTGCAAACGCAACAGTCTGTTGTAGCTCTGACCTAATTTTCATCTGGGTTAGAGCAACTGAAAGTGTACTTTGTAGCTACAGCATGAAAAAATCAAAACTCATTAATAAGCAAGCAGTGACCATCAAAAAGGTGGACACGAGGCAGAGAGAAAGGGAAGAGCTTTGAAAGATTATTAGCTCCATTCTACCTATTGCCTGTTCAAGCACATATGGGAAAAATGATTGTTTCCCCTCTGACGTTTACACTGAGAATCAGGAGCAGATGTAAGCTGGGCACTGCCGACTCCAGCAGATAAAAGACAATTACAAGCAGAAAATGGAGCTGCTGATAGCATGCAGCTTTCACTTGGGATGTTCACTTTAGCTACTGGGGAAAAAAAAAAGGGGGGAAAAATGGGGGTGAAAAAAAAAGGAAAAAAAAAAACTCAAGAGGGTTGAAAACTAAACTCCTGACAGCAGCCACCTCTTGCTGCAGACCTGCTGATTCAAGCATCACACAGCTCCTTGCAGACACATGTAGAAATGTTTAAAGGCTCAATCTGAGCCATTTGTTTCTCATTTTTGAGCTCTCATTAAAATAATCTATTCTGATTGTCTGTGGGAGCTATTTTTTGCTGCTCTAAACGGTTGCAAAAGACAGCACAGATTAAAAAAGGAGAATCAACCCTGTTGAGCCTGTGACTCATCAAATCCAGGCTCCCATTCTGTGCTGGCTTCCAAATCTGGCAGAAGCCCCCAGAATGTGGCAGAGAGAGGGTCAAAAGCTGTGTCCTGCTCTCTGTAAGCAAGAGGTTTGAATTTACCTTCAGCAATCCATGCGGAGGGGATAGGGGTAAATCTGCTATAGCTGCTTGTCAGCTGCAGGCAGAGGATTCTGTCTGAAGGCCACTGAGTGTCCTGCCACAGACACTAACGGGGGATGAAAAGGTCTTGCCTTCCCATACAATTATTTTACTTTCCCACACAGAGTCCCAGGCTGAAGCAGCAGAACACTGACAGCAAACGGATGGATGTGCAGCCAACCCAGAGAAAAGGTGGGTCACAGGAATTTGTTAAGACCTAAAGAGTGTTATTTGCTATTCCGACCATATGTAACCCAGAAAAGTGCCAGGAGTTGTAACACAAAGGGTAATTTAGATCTTCCATTCCTTCCTCTGTGACGGCCCAGGACTCCACTGTCACTGGCTATTGTGAGGTACCTACAAGGCCAATTTAAACTCCTATAAATGATCATCACCTCTGGCCTAGACACTCTGGAGCTGCTAATTAAAGATCAGTCTGGGAGGTCTCAACTTGCACTTGGGGCTCAACTCTTCTGCAGCCAGTTGAGCCTCCCTCCAGGCACAGGCAGGCCAGGGAAGAAGGTGACATTTTCAAGAGATGCCAGGGTCTGTCATTCTAATCAGGCTTGAAAACGAGCTCAGGAATTCCAGAGCATGTGGGGCAAAAGTCTGACCCTGCCCGTGGATGCTGAACTTGGAGCCCCTCCCGAGACAATTCCTGCTACCTCCCTCTGCAGGCACCTCCCACGGGAGATCGGGGCACACAAGCTCTAGCTCCTCCAGGTTCCCAGGAGGTCACCCAACACTCTGGGCAATTCGAGTGACAAGAGGCAAGATGCCCAACAACCTCTCCCACTAATTACTAAACAAGGGTCAGCACCTTCTCACTTCCTCATCACAAAGGATTTTTAAAATCTTACTGTATTTCATCTCATCCTTTCTCTGTAAAGAATCAGAAAACGCCTTTTGTTTTCGTGCCATGCTACAGCGAATCTGTTTGTTCTTTGGGCATTTCAATGTCCTATCCCTGACATCTTTACAGCTATGAAAAAGGATTTTAATAGGCTGAAATGCTGATTGCCATAACAACTGGCTAATGAACCATCTGTTAGCATATGTAATATTTATTTATACATTTTAAAAAACGCAGCTAAAGAGCAGGACGGGCTCTTTTTCAAGGACAGGGGCAGCTCACTCCCTGCGCAGATGGGCAGGGAAGTGCGAGGGTGAGTTTTACGGACCGCGAGGAGCACCTTGAGCACCTGTCCACCCCTGGTAGAGAGACCAGCGAGCTCTGAGCTTGTCCCCAGGCATCCCTGCTGCAAGTTCAGCAGCTCCTGATGGGCAGCCCGGAAGAGCCTGCTCAGCAGCACAGGGCTGCTCCGGGACACCCTTCCCTGCTCCGATCCGTATAGATCGGCATCGGACGAGAAGACTGGGGACAACACGAGTTGGGAATCACAGAATCACAGAAGCAGCACTTACTACTGACCTACTCCTATCCCCCTCTCGGGCAGGGGGCCCCAAGCCCAAGTGCTCAGTGGTGACGTGAAAGTTCATGTTACAGATGCATAATGGCCGGGATTTCCCCTAAAGATTCTCACTAAGCCACTTTCTTTTCAAGGAGTTTGCATTTTTAGAACCAGCCTCTCTCTGGCAGCTCCCGGCTCCCATCTGCCAGGGAACGCCCAGCCCCTGCGAGACACCCCCTCTTCAGAGCCCAGGGTCCAATCCTGACCCGCCCCAAGGCAGCCAGTGCTCCCCTCGAATGGTGATGCCAGTAAACCCCCAGCGCTCTGCGGAGAGCCCCGGCACACGATCCCCCTTCGCAGATCGAGCGGGACGATGCTGGAGGTTTAACGGGGGGGGGAGATGTATTTTTAGACTGTTGATGAAGAGGAGAGAAGAAGGGAGCAGAGGAAGCCCCGCTCCACAGAAGTCACATGCATATGCAAAAGGAGCCTAATTGCCCCTCTTTAGAAACTAATCATTCGGGATTTTACAAGCCACATTATAGAACCTGACATGCTTATTTTTCCTTTTATTATGTTTGTAAGCAATGATCCTATTGAAAAGAAAATCAAACCCTATTTTTACCAGTCATAACCATCTCCCTTTTTTCTTTCTGCCTCCTTTATTTTATTTTATTTTCCTTTCTTTCCATCAGTTGAATAGAGCAGCATTTTCATGTGTATTAATTGCCCTGTAAAATGCCCTCAAAGTCATTAGAATTCCCCATTCAAAACTATTATCTGTGCCATTATGTCTTTGCATTATATTTATTTAAATGTGCCTCTTCTGAATTAGCTTATTTTTAACAGCTAGCCATGCCTGAAATACTGTTCCAGGCCAAGCTGTTCTCAAATCTTTATTATTTTTTTTTAAATAGTAACTTCAGAGAAGCTCTTGATGATTTATCCTGAGTAGAACCATAGTTTTGGGGTTTTAGCCCTCTTTTTTTTTTTCTATTTCAGAAAGATAAGCAATGGACTTGTAGGAATTTTTTTGGTGAACCCACGAGACTTTCTTACACCAGAACTGCAAGATTTCTAGCTATGGTTTGTGCCTGTCACGCCGATTTCAATCTGTTGATTGCAAAGATGATGAAAACACACCATCATTTCCTCAGAGTGATGTTCTCCACCTCAAACTATCCATGCATGAGTTTCCAGCCATTCTCTCCCAGGTAGTTTTGTCAATACTGAGAGCTCACCACGGCTGGATTTGTGGAAGCAGCACTTGAAGGTGAAGAATTTGAAGCAGCTGTCCCCGCCCAAGGGAGCTGCTCTGTGGAAACAGTTCTTGTCTAGAAAGGAAGGTCCTGGAGCAAGAAGCTGGTTTCCTGACTGACCTCCCTTGCTCTTTGGCCAGTGCCAGCCCAACACTGTCTGCACTTTTTCCACATCAAGAACCTCATGTGAGACTTGGACACCTCCAGGCTGAGGTCTGGACCCAAGCACAGGAAAAGGCCCTTATAAAAAATTAGAGCCCAAACACTGAAATCAGCGCTCAACCCCAGAATTTCCCTTTCCCTGCCATCTGCCACCAGGGTGATCCCTGAAGGAAGGAGCCAGCCCAGCACCACACCAGCATCCTCCCCCCCACCTCCAGGCAAAGCCCCCTCCCGCTTCGCTCCATTTTCATATTTTAATTAGACCAGCCGTTCCGCGTCTGCCTTCATTAACCGACACCCGCAATTACCGCACGGTGGATGTCGAACCAGCACGTCCCCCGTCCCCGCCCCCCAGACCCGTCCCTGCCGCTCGGTCCTCCCTTTGTGCTCCTCGTTTCAACATTCACAACAGATCCAGCAGATACTCTGGGTCCTCCCTGTCTGCCAAGCCGAGGCTGCCTCTCGCTATTTCACCCCCAGACACCATTCCTCCTTTCTTCCCGTGGCACGCACCGGGATAACCAGCAGCTCCTGCGAGTTACTGCAGCGGGCAGCGTTATCTGGGGGCTTACCATGGTAACCTCCCTGCCTGCCTCTACTTGACCACACTCGGTGCTTTGAGGTCAAGTTCTTAATGCCCCCCTCGATTCTCTCCTTTCTCTGTGTGGTACGAGGAGGCAGCCAGGGACATTCAAAACCATTCCCTCCCTCCAGACTGCAGAACCCCCCCCTCGCCTGCACACGGGGAAGGAAACACACGTTTGCTGGAGCACCAGCAATGACCTTGTGTTAACAACAAGGCTCAGCCAAATCCACGCAAGTCCTCAGTGGGGATCCGGGGGAGGTCACCTGCCCTAAGCCCAGGCCAAACCCAATCCATACACAGGTCCCTTTGCCACGCTGCCCATCCAAAGGGATGGGGCTCAGCCCTGACCACGGCCAGGCTGCGGCGGGGACAGAGAGTTCACCCCAGGGCCAGCCCAAAGACACCAGATCCCGTTAGAAAGGAATTGGGCAGTTCCCCCGAACCCATTTTCCTGCCTCCCAGCCGCAGCGACCCGGCGCAAACGGGCTCCGTGCACGGGCAGGAGCGACGGGGAGCTCGGGGGCACAGTGCCCGAGCACCACTGCACGTTCCTCTGCGAAGCTGCCTCTCTGACGACCACCTAAGTGTGGGACAATGGCTCTTTGTTATTTTTTTTTTAATACGCATCTTTTCTACAGAGCATCAGCAAAATCTCTCAATTTTAATCCCATCCCTCATAAAATTTCTTTTGAATATTTAGAGGCAAACCCAGTTTGCAGATCCTATCTGGCGTTATATCCTCCTTCATTTCCTTTTACAGTGTTCAGATAACGCAGTGACCCGTACGGGCCAATATATGTCTATAAAAAGATGGACAGATACTTCTGACACTGACAGAAATCCTCTGCTCTAGTGTCTAGCAAGTATTCCCCCAAAGGCAGCTAAAGCATGTCTGCTTTATTACACCATCGCCTTCCTTATCTGGCAGAACAGCAGCAGGTCGGGTTTAACCCTTCTGAGGATGACTTTCCTGGCTCACTGTCTGGATGCACTCAGGAGAAATTCAGGTCAAGTTTCCAGTTGATATCAGAGCAGTTTCACCCATCTCTGGAGGAGATCGGCGCTGATCCAGACCCACCAGGTTTCCCACCATCACAAAACGACAAGTTTGCTGCCACTAGATGGAGTTTGAAAAGCCTAAAGACAACTTGCTCATCCCTCCCCGGGTTCTGGCAGGACCCACTGCTGGTGTTTTGGGTCCGGATGGCGGGGTATGAGGCAGGGATGGGCGGCAGCGACCTGGAAACTCTGAGCTTGGCATGTACTTGCATTTGATTTTGTTGTTTTTCATATAAATGCAACACAGAGCCGAGTGCTCGGTGCCCTCTGCGCCATTCTCCCAGGGCCAGCTGTGGTGAGCTCGGCTCCAGGGCTTGAAGGGACACGACCACCCTGCAGCCATTGGCCACCCGGGGCTGGGGCTCGGCAGCCACAGGGACCTCACATGTCCCAGAGAACAAATCTGCACCAACACAGCAGCCATGGCTGGCCCAGGGAGCGGGGATGGGTGCCAAGACACATCCCCCAGCCTGGCCTCCAAGCTGGCCCCGTGCTGCTCTGCTGGGCCACCCCAACCCAGCAGCTGCCACATGATTTATATAAAAGAATAAATATCATCCATATTGGGAAGGATATCGATCTACAGATTTCACTGACATTTACAAATAAATGATGTATTGCAGCTTTCATTTTGCTTGCTGGGCTGACCCTAATGGCCTTTACATAATTTACTTTTGATTAAAGAAGTGCTTTGACGCAGAGAACCAAAAAAAAAAAAAAAAGAAAAAAAAGGAAAAAAAAATCAATACAATTATGAGATCAGCTTTAAAACAAAGTGTTACAGCTGGAAAAAAAAAATGGTCCTTTGAAGATGCTTGTAGGAAAGTGTGATGTCTAAAGACATCTCAGAGATCAACAGAGTCTCTACTTGGAGAGTAGCAATTTAGCTCAGAGCATCTTAAAGGGTTTCAGAGGGATGGGGTTGAAGGCCAGGCTCTGGCAGCAGGTTCAGAGATGGTCACTCCCTCAGCCATGTCTACTCCTAGACCGACAGGACTCACTCGCCTAAGAAAGCAAAGGAGGAAGAGGCTCCACCGTTCACTTCCATACATTCAAATATTCAGCAGTGTGCTCTGCAACGTGAATAATATCTATTGTAGCAAGGGGAAAAACAACTTCTCTAGGTTAAGAAAACAGGGGGCTGCATTAGCTGATGTAGTGCCACGTGCTCATTAAAACACCACAGTGTGCAAAATAATGGTGGCAGCAAGTGAAAGCAAGATTCTGGTTACCACTATCCAAAAAACATAATTCTTTTTGGCAACTGAATTGTTCACATCTTACATAATTAATGAGTATTCTTGCAATTAGCATGGCCTTGTGTGAAGGAAAGAACTACAACCTGTTTGTATTTGTGAAGCATAACCAAAAAAAAAAAAAGGGAAAAAACAGCTTGCTTTTTTTTTTTTCAACTTCTCCTCCTGGTCAGCTATGCCACACAACTCCAACATATTTCATCTTCTAAGAAAACCAGGGAGGAAACTGTGTTCTTTAGAAACAAGTCACCGAGATGGCACCATCCTGATCATCGATATCCCGGAATAACGGTGTGTGCGCTGCCTGCCCTATTTTCCTCCTCGTGTACTCTGAAAGCTAATAACATTGAAAGGGAAGGGGGGAAAAAAAAAGAAAAATAGATAAGAGAACAAAAAGATGTAACTCTGAGCGACACCGCGGCTGTGCAGCGGTGATTCCGGGCGGCAGGCTGGCTGCAAGCTGCAGGCATTTTGGTTTGCTCTTTTTGAGTTGTTTAGCAAATTCAAGGCCTGACGGAGGGAGAAAAAACCATCCGAGTCTGGATCCGTGGACGTGGAACTAAGAATTTCGCAGTGCTAAAGTTAATAGAAAACTTGCTTTTGCCATCAGTGGGCACAAGATGGAGTCTTTGGAAGTACCGAGCTGCACAAAGACAGTTACTGTGCAAATCCTGGAGCCCTCCCTGCAGTGCCAGCAGCCTGTCCCCTGGTCTGGGGTGAGGAGATGCCCAGCTCCTGGGCTGGGCAGAGCTGCTGCAGCACCCGGGTTCTGTCACCCAGCCAGGAGCTGCTCCTGCACCCACACCCGGGCATCAGCTCCACACACATCTCCTGCTCCTGATGCGGTGATTTAAGTTGGCATAAGGAGACGAGAGAAGGAGGCTCAGTGTTATTTATAATGAATGACTTTGCACTCCCGGAGTTCGGGACGCTTGCTCATCCTGCTATTTTTATTATCCCAAGAATCAGCATTCTGTAAACTCTGCGCTGATGTTTAGGAAAGGTAGAGCTGTTTGTAATCCTCCCTCCCTCATCAGGAGTCATGATTGCAAAAACAATCCCAGACTAAACAAAAGCCCCAGAGCTACCTACAGAAAATCAAATAAATAAAAACGCAATGGCACTGAGTGATCTGAAGAAAAACAATCAGCTGTGAGCCAGTTTATTCAATCTGCCTAATGTAAGAAGGTTGCAAACATCCCACTGTTTATTCTATGACTTTTTTTTTCCCTTTTGGCAGCAGTAAAAACAAATAAAGCAGAACCACTCGCTATTCCATTTGAGGTCTGAATACAACAGAGGAGCTGAAAGCCAGCAGCAGAGGGGCAGAAGGCATTCGGCCCAAATTCTTTTTACAAGGACTCCTGCAAAATTTACTCTTTGTAAACCGTATCTGGGCAACGTTATCCTCACTCTGGTGCCCCACTAGTTGCACAACGCTGTCGTGTTTTTTCTTGATTAACCATTTGAATCTTTTTTTTTTTCAATCTTCCAGACATTGTCTCCTGTCATACCTTGCTCCGCTAGATTAAAAAATACTTTGTACCTAGTTCTTTCTCCCTGTGAACATATTTAAACAGCACGATCAGGTTGCTTTCTAATCTTCCCTTTGATAAGCTAATCAGATTGATCTCCAGAAGCCTGTCACCGTCAGGCACGTTGCTCAAACTATGGAATATGCCTCACACCTTCCAACAAAGCAAGCGCCCGTCCCAGGGGACGAGGCATCCTCCAAGTTTCAGAGACAGGGCGGAGACCCTCGAGGCGCTTCACGAATACATTTGTACCGTGCAGTGGCTCAGCCTAATGAGTGTCTTGGCCTAATCACCTGAACGCATCTTGTTTGGAAACCAGACAGATGACACTGAACCCGAGCAGTTACCCTTCGAAACCGCTTCTCTCGTTTGAACTGGCGTGAAACCAGGAGACAGACGCACAAAGCCAACCCGCCTGCCCCCCCCGTGCAAGTCCCACCTGGGCTTTCAAAACTCAGTTTATTTAGTACTAAAAAAAAAAAAAAAGCTTCATGAAAGAGATGCCCACAGGGGAGTGTTCTGCTTTGGCAGGTGAGTGGGTGAGGATGGGGCAGCGCTGCCCTTCCCAGAGCTGCACCGCTGAGAGGTCACCTGGGTGGGTGGCAGCAGCGGGAGCTCCTGGGGGGGCTGTCATTTGACAAAGACAACAAATCCAGAACAACCTGAGGAAGGTGTTTCTACCAAGAGACAGTCAATGGCAGTTAACACAGAAGTTACTTGATAATAGTTTCTTTTGAGGTCCTTCTGCAAAGCAACATTGCAACACAAACGGTCAATATAATAATAATTTCCAAGAAATTATTTCTTTTCACATCCATTATTCAGTGGATCTTGGCCTAAAAAATGCATAAGCCTCGGGAAAACTTTATACCCCTCAGCTGTCCCACTGAAATGAATCCTGAGGTGCAGCTGATAAATGCTGTGCTGCTCGAGGCTGTGCTCGGCAGAGGACCCAGGGATGGTTGCAGACTCTGTGCTGCTCAGCCACAGCTCCTGCAATGGGAGAGCACAGATTTTCCAGGATGCATTTGTGGTTCTAAACATCTCCTTGGCATCATTAAGCCACAAATTTGCTCAGAAATCCTTGCACTGCATCCCAGAGGAGATGAAATACAGTCACTTGCAAGGGAGAGAACAACAATAAAAGGAAAATAAATGCTCCCTTAGTGCTTCCTAAAACAAAAAAAAAATTGATATGCAGCCTGTGTACCCATGCAATTATGAAGCTTCTAGCTCTGAGCTGTAACAGATGGAATTTTTTTCCCCTGTCTCTCTTTGGTGATAAGGTGAATGGTTTTCTCAAGGGAAGAGTAGACAGAGTTGCTGAGTTGGCAAAGCTTGTGCCAAGCAGCTGGTTGCTGATAAAATTATGGGTCTGGATAGGCATGGTCTGGGAGGGAGGGGTAAGGGCCTTTCTGTCACCAGCCTTTCCAAGGAGGAATTGAAACAGGTCATGGATATATTCATTAAACGGGAACACAATAGAGTCGTGTTACAAAGTTATTAGAAAATGATGCAGATTTTTCTATGTATTTATTAAAATGGTTTATATCCTTTGGACCTGTTTTTACTGCAGCTTATAAATTAAACTTGAGCACTCAATTCCTAGGACAACTTAGAGCCTCACCAGAGAGGGGACGGAGAACTCAGAGCCTCACCAGAGAGGGGACGGAGAACTCAGAGCCTCACCAGAGAGGGGACGGAGAACTCAGAGCCTCACCAGGGAAAAGAGGAAGAGAAAAGAAAAAAAATAGAAGTGACAGTATAGTTTTGCTCTTAAACAGTTTTGTTCTAGAAGGTCTCAAAGCTCTGTCTGAATATTATATCAGACTCTACTTCCACAGCCTTTACTGGAAATAAGCCTGTATTATCAACCTCATTTTACAGGGATGAGGAGAGCCATGGAGACAGTCAGCCACCAGTCCTGAGGAGATAAGGTTTGATATTCGCATCTTTCTTGCACATGTGTATCAGCTTCTGCCTGTGAGCTCACTTACCACAACTCAATGTGCAACATATGCATTTGCACTTGCAGACTGAGCTTCTGGACAAGGATGCACCTGATCAGATGCTCAGTTAACACTGGTAAATCTCTAACACCTACATATGCCTCAAAGCAGAGCGTTGCAAAATACATTTATAAGCATGCACTGACATAACTTTATACTGAATAAAAGTGCCTAGCTATGCTTTATAGGAGGAAGAATTATTAAAGCTCCTTTTGGTGATCACCACAAAATAGTTTTTCTTTGATATCTTGGGTAATGGAGGAACTTCTTCCCCATGGGTCCATACGTTGAGCCACCAAACAATATGTTTGTGTTCAGGTGGAGATTGAGAAAGAGCTGTCCCCTCTTCTCTCAGGTCATCCAGGTTTGAATGACAAGCTCACAAATTCTAGCTCTATAAAGCTGGTAGAAACAAAGAGAACACACACACAAATCCTCCCTCCTACTCTTTGGAAAATGAAAGAAACCCCCACATACATTCAAAAATATTGATCAGCTCAATTGCTGAATGAGCTGAGATGAATCTGTCCAGAAGAACATGAATAATCAGCTTTAAGAAATGTTAGCAGACTCTTCATACCAGGCAGATGAAACCCATGTTAACCACACCACAAATGACATATAATGTCCATCTTCTTGTGGCCTTTGTTTTGTACACCTCTTCCCTCTCTTTCTGTTGTTTCTGAAGCCAGAACATCATATCATCTAATGCCATTTTCATGCCCCTCCATCCACCTCTGCAGAGCAGGGGTTTGGGGCCACCCCCCATGCTGGAGAGTTGCCTGTCGAGGAGACAAAGCCACAGAGTGTTCAGAGCAAACCAACAACTAAAGATCCCCACTCCATCCAGGGGCAGAGCCCCTGTCTTACGGGGTGTTCGAGGGGCCAGGCAGCAGCACAGAGCCCAGCCTGTGCCCGGGGGGCACGCACGGCGTCCGCTGCAGAGACTGGCTCTGCCTGCATCAGGAAACTGCTTGCAGTCTGTAATGTCAGGGGCTCTGCCCTCCATTCTTTTCCCAATCATACCACAACAAAGCCGTTTGGATTTCTGAAATGTCACCGTGTCTACCCAGAGACCTGGCTCAGACAAGGTAATTATCCCTTCCTGTCACCCTTTCTTATTCTGACTTAGTAAAACCACTTCCTTTTAAACAAGTCTGTCAAGCAGCGTCCTAAGAAATGTTTCTGGCTTCCAGCTCCCAAGGTGACACAGGACAACTCCAGGGACCCTGCCATGCTGGGACACTCCGCTGCAGCTGGGAAGCATGAGAACAGGCCAGGGTGTTTTAATACCCATCCAGGTAAATCCCCCACAGGAAAAAAGAAATCTTTACAGTCGATCTTGATGAACTGTTCAATACCTGGATCCTGTGGCAGGGAGACCCAAAGAACAGCAAGGGAAGGAGATGATCAGTTCTCATGGATGCTGAGATCAACAGGACAGAGCATGGGCTTGGTTTAAGAAGAGCAAGAGGGATTTTAATCCCAAAGAAACAGGCACAGCAGAGCGGGAACAAACGAAGACCAGATTTAGACTCCGGACGTGACTGACACAGGGAGAATAAAGGAATCATTACAGAAAGCAAGTTAATCATCATGAACGTGCTAGAGGTATTCCAGTTCTGCAAGCATGTTTAGGTAGCTATCAACACATATGAATTAGGCTAATTACTCAGATAAGATTAGCTCTTGCCTTCCTGCCTTGCACACATGGTAACAAATTAAACTGGGGAGAGGGAGGTGGGCAGTTAAATCCTCCTCAGGCCACAGGAGCCTGTGCTGGCCATTCACGCTGAGCTCTGGGATTTGATATTAACCATAAGCATGTGGCTGCTTTCCTGCTGAAAAAAAACCCCCACATTTTAAAGGGGAACGATCTTATCTTTCCTTTTATACAGATCAGTTCTGCAGCATCTTGATATATTTATAGTTTTAATACCTAACCATAAATGCCCCCTAAACAAGGGATATTGCACCTTTAGATTACTATTATTGCTTTATTGCTCATTGTAACCATAAATTAACAGCTTCCCCCAGCAATGCTGAAAGAGTAGAGAATTAGATTACACTGTACATACACAGGAGCCTATTAAGGCATTGCTCTTCCATAAAAGTCTTTATAGTTTTTAAGTGTACACCTATAAGTGTTTCAATTAAAGAACTACATGCTTGCCTAGTAATTGCCCTCCCATTTGAGATAGGGCTTTGCAGGAGGGAAAAAAAAAAAAAGAAAGAAGCAAGACTAAAAGGTGGAAAATTGGAATATAAAACACTGAATATGAAAATGCCATAAAAAGAAAACCATGGGTTTAAATTATGCTTATTAGAGCCATTTGCATGGTTTAGCTCTTCCACTCTGGTTGCTGTAAGGAATCTGTTTGTTTCTCTGGACAGAAACCCTTCTCCTGTCTCTGGAGTTCTCAAGCCTTGCAGGAAATCAGTCACTGGGATAAAATGGCTTTTATTTTTCTGGAAAACAGCTGCCACCACAGATCGCTCGAGAAAGTCTGCAGAGGACCTTCAAGGCTGGATGGCATGACAGAAATATGAAATCCAGAGCAGAAGACAGGAACTGTGACAGAAGCCATGTCCCTACCTGTCGGAAGGATGACATCTTGTGGTAGGACAGTCAGAAGACCAAAAACTAATTAAATACAGTAAATTAAGCTAAATCCAACATACTACAAGGACAGGGCTTCTTGCAGACCTTACAGGTGGAAAGAAGAACTTCAAGCAACTGTATTTTGATTTTCATGACTTCAGACTTCAGGAAAGAAAAAAAATCTATCACTTGTGCTTTGGAAATCACCTCCGAGTCCACAAGGCAGAAGGATTTTCCTGCTCATTGCAGAGCCTTGTGCATGCCCTCCTGTTCCCTGTACAGCATTTCTGCACGGGTACCATCATCTAAAAACTGAGCCTGGGAAATGGCTCGAGCTGGCCTTGGGTTTCATTTCAGCCAGAACAGTGGCTTTTGCAGCTTTTCAGCCACACACTCAGCAGCTCAAAGGGGGGCACAAAGATGAAGTTGAACTTGGAAGGTTATGGAGAGGGAACTCATAAGGGAACTCGATGTATCATAGAATGGTAGGGGTTGGAAGGGACCTCTAGAGACCATTGAATCCAACTCCCCTGCCAAAGCAGGATCACCCAGGGCACGTCACTCAGGAATGCATCCAGACGGGTCCTGAAAGCCTCCAGAGCAGGAGACTCCACAGCTTCTCTGAGCAGCCTGTTCCAGGCTCCGTCACCCTCACAATAAAGAAGTTCCTTCTCATGTTGAGGTGGAACCTTTTATGCTCAAATTTCTATCTGTTATTCCTTGTCCTATTGCTGGGCACTACAAAAAAAGAGACCGGCCCCTTCCATTTGACACCCACCCTTCAGATATTTATAGACATTCATAAGGTTCCCTCTCAGTCTTCTCTCAAAACCAACCAGCACCAGTTCCCTCAGTCTTTCTTCACAGAGGAGATGCTCAAGTCTCTTACACATCCTCATAGCTCTCCACTGGACTCTTTCCAGTAGATCAGTCACCCTCTTGCTTGTGACTGCTCTTGAAAACAGCCTCAGCTCCCGTAGCCAAGATCAGTTTATTGCTAACCTGGGAAGAAACAGTGATTTGTATGAGAGAGGACCGTGGCAACTGGCATCTGAAATGTAATTTGACTTCTACACCCTATGAAGATTGGCTGGCATCGGTGGCAGTCTCTGCAGCATCTCTATGTGCAATTCTTCAAGAATTCAAGAGCGAGATGGAAGGTAAAAATGGGTAACACTCGATAAGCAGCAGACATTAATTAATGCTACATTACAATGGAATTCAGCTGAAATAATGTATGGAGACCACATGAATAGTAAAAGGAAATTCATCATGGTTAATGTTATTACACTGAATGTCAAAGGAAGCAGCGATGATTTGCCACTTACTGTAGAATGTAATGTAATCTAAATGCAATTTTGGTTGGATAGCCTTGAACATCCATATTAAGCAGAACTGGCAGAAAAAACAGGATTCAGTTCTACTCCATAGGTAGTCTGTAGTACCCTTGACTTGCTTGCTAGTCCAGCATCAGAATGATGCATCTGCTTGCCAAGGCATGACCAGGACAGATTTTAAGGACAGATACACTGAATTTATCCTCCCTTTTTAAGGTCGACTAGAACATTTGGGTGTTGTTGGGACTTGGCAGGCCACGGTCAGACTCTGGAATTTATTTGCTGGAAAAGCAAATCAACTGTTAGGGGTTGCTTTCTCCTCTCCATCAGGTATTTGTACATCATCAGCCTTGCTGGCAACTGTCTTGATCTACAGACTTTTAAGCTTTTTCCAGTGAAGGTTCAGATAAAATTTAAATCTACTTAGAGACAGCTGGCTTTAGTTAACACCAACAGGACCTTAGGAAGCAGCCTACAGCCCACGAGAATCAAGCACGACGACTAGTCCAAAGGAATCTACTAATCTCATTTATCCTCTAGAATAAACACTTTTCCCCTATAAAATAGCATCTATACCAGATTTTTCTTTTTATTTCTTCAATGCAAAGATGCTGGTTTTAGCATTAAAGATCTGTTTTGTTTAGAGCATCCCAGAGCAAAGCCCACCTACCTATGTTATGTCTGTAAGTGAGCAAGTCTCACACAGAAAAAGCCTCTTGCGTGGAATCGTGGGTGATTTATATTGTTCTTCCCCCGACCGATTAAATCCTGGGTTTCAACAAAGACTCTTCAGTAATAAAAGTCTGTTCAATGTGGTTTTGTAACATCTTACCTATTTTCCCCTGCTACACGATACTACAGCTTTTAGCACGAGAAATGCAATTCTACAGAGATTGTCTGATGTTAATATTACTCTAAAGCAGTAGAAGCCATCGCTACACGGTCCCTTTTGAAATAAGGAAAATACACAGGGATTTATTTTTTTTTTAAATATCTATAAATCAGCATTCATTTCAGCTCTACAGATTCCAATCCTTTAAAAGAAAGAGTGTATAACACTGGCAATTTATTTCATTGGAGTCCCACACAGCTGTTCCACTGCTGGTTTGTCATTGAAATAAAAACATTTGGGTTTTCCATTAACTTTAGCTTACGTTTATGAAAAGAAATACACTTATGTATCTTTTAAAAGATTCTAAACAGTTATTATTTATTTATACAACCCTGGAAGCATGCTAGGCATTTCACAGGCACACAAGGAGAGCTTGGAGCCTAAACAATAAACAAACCAACCCAACAAAGAAGGGGAGAAAAACTTTCAGCTTGTGTTCTCCACACGCTGCCCGACCTTTCCCACTTCATCCAAACTTTCATCTTGCTTGCAAGTGCTCCACATCTTTTTCAGCATCAGAGGAACTAACCCCTTTCCCTACCAAAGCAGGGGCCACCTCAGCATTTTTGTCATTAATCTTCTGGATAAGCTCCCACCTCATTAGCTGCCTCAGCAGGGGTGACTGGGTCTGTACACACACAGGATCCCAGTGACACGGACACTGTTTGGCATCATTTTCCTTTATCCTAACACCATTTTGGTAACAGACCTAAAGCTGGTTTGTTACCTCAAAAGTTTGTGGTGTTTCTCATAAGCCTCCTTCCACCATCTTTGATTTGACTAAATAGAGATCAACTAAACTGACTCCTCATGTACTAGGTGAATAAGAATGAGCTCCTCACCTACTTTTAAGACTTTCAATTTACAAATAGAAATAAGAAAAATCAAGGGGAGGCTGAAGAAATTTCCATCTCTTCCAGTTCAGAAAACTCAGAAGTGTTTCTTTGAGCCTTACTTCTAGAGCCTGCAGCGTACCCACGCTCGTTTCTCGCACACGTACATCAGTTTACTTGGACAGCCTGCACAGAACAGCCTGAAATAAATCTTCACACCCCACAGCTCAAAGTGACCATCACAGAGACAGCTGTTGACAGGTTGGCACGTACCAGGCGACAACAAGCAGCCTGTGGAGGCACCTCCTGGGCACACCGTGTCCTCCTCTTACACCACTGCAAGTCACAGGAACCACAGTAATGCCAACCTTGGGCAGGTCAAAACACAGCCCTGAGAGTCTTGCCCCGGCTGCCCCACGCACGATGCCGGGCTGCACACGAGCGAGCATGGCTCTCGATGGCATCCGCGCTACGAATTTATGTGTGCAGACTATTTGCTGTCTCAGCTGCTTTGCTGATGCCAGCGACAGCTCCGAGCATGACAGATTCTGTAGATAAATTACAGGAGTGCAAAAAATATCATCTGCATGCCAGTTATTTCAAGTATCAACAACTACATTTAGGATCGTCTTAAAGGGGACAAGCCTTTCCAAAGCCCCTTGTGACTTTGCAACCAACCTTCCTTTCCCAACCACCCATACAGCCGTGTCCTCAGTGGAGGGTGTTACCCTTTGCAACTCTAATGGGTGCTGGTAATGAGCTTTTGTCAGTGCTGCGCAGAGACTTTTCCAGAAGGACCAAGTCTTTCCATTCCCAGACAGAGCAGTCTCAGGAACCCACATCCCTCATTCTCCTGCCAAGTCCCAGGGCTCTTTGTGGCTCACCACAACATTCCAAACCATCACATCTGATTCTCTTCAGTGTTTAAGGTTATTTACTAGCCCCCGTGCTCAAGACAATCTGCCTGGGCCATAATGCAAATGAAGAATCATTATTTTTCGCTCCCTTCCCCACTTAATCGTTCCAGGTCTCTCCCCACCCTGCTGTCTCCAGACTACAAATGCAAAGGGGAACTCCACAGAAGCTGCGCCTTTTTTTTTTCCACCCTGTCCTTTGAAGGAGCTAACGAGAGCCAGGGTGACATTTATGGAATAATTAAAGGCAACACTGATGAGCCCAGTAGCTGCAATTTTTCTTTTCAATTGAAGAACCCTTTTTAATCCGTGTCATCTTTGGTCACCAGCTTTACAGTTGTGACAAGTAATTTTTACAGAAACACTAGTAGAGGTTGTAAACTTTAATGACTTTTTTCTTTCGGGGTCTTTGTTTTTCCATCCCTGTAATTAAGCAGTGGTTTTTTTATATATATATTTAAAGGATTAAAAAAAAGATCATATTACTATAAAAATCATCACTATGCTCACCACTACAAACTTTAACAGCCCTGCAACCACAGATTCAGCTCTGGCCAACAACACAAGAGGAGTCATTACTGTAACTAAATTAGACCGTTTGTTTTCTTTCCCTCAAATCGAATTGTGTAGGAGCTGCTTTATTGCAAAACAGACATTAAAATTCCAGCTAGACCTCAGAGAGAAAGTAATTTCTATTTTATCAGCACTGTAAAGCTGTCTTTATGTTCTGAAGCAGGAAATATTGCAAGGATATTTATAGCTTCAGCACCAAAGCCAGTTTGAATAGAAATGTTACTGCGGTCGGCAGAGCTGTCACATTGCTCGGTGGAGCAGGGAATTTTAGTGAATTTGTGAATTACCGTTTCATTCTTGACAAGTCTTTCAACGAGGCTGGTGTGTGTCTGGAGCTGCTTTGTGGTTTTGGGATAATGATTAAAGACTTGGATCACTTGAAGAGGAGATTTAAATGGTATCTCAGATGTAATCTGTTCCCATCAATGAGACCCTCTAACAAAGACCGAGGTTTCCAAACTTTGCTGCGCTCCAGCAGCTCAGCACCAGGCTCCCTTTTGCTCCTCCTTGTCCATCTGCTTCTTCAACAAGTTGGCTGCACAACTACCATGCACGGCTGCCGTGCACTGTTTGTCCCATGGCACCAGGAACACGTTCTCTGCATTGCCACCCAGCATCTCCACAAAGGATTAGCAGCTTTCCCCTTCCATCACCTTCGCAGTGCAGGCAGGAATTCTGCCCTATTAATCATTGTCATTGTCCTCCATAGTGGATTTAATGCTGTCATTATACAGATGAATAAACTGATGCATGGAGAGAACAGGATCATTTGTCTTCCCCAACTTTCTAACTTCGTGGTAGAGGCAGGAGAATACCTTAGATTTTTCACGTATCTGTGACCACCCTGGCCTTTGTAATTAAGCAGGATTACTAATAGGCTACACTGGGAGAAAATGTAAACTAAATACTTTCACTCCTTGATTAAACCCATCCATTATCAAACACGTGGTGATGGATTCTCTCAGCAATGCGCAGTGGAAGTTTTGCAAACACACTGCAGAATTTAGCCTAACAAATGTCCCCATCACACTGTAAACAAAATCATCTGTATCATGGTGGTAAAACACATCCATAGCCCAGTAACTGTTGAGAAGGTCAAACTGAGCCCTCCCGTGCTGCATCAGTTGTGGATTTACAGTGTTTCTCAGACAGTAGCTCTCGCCAGATGCATGAAACCAGCTGGAAAGGTTGGAGGAGCTGAATTGGGGAAACCTTTAAGTGGAGAAAGCTGGTGAAAAAGATCCTGTCCAAGACTGCAGAGAAAAAGCAGCACAGTGTGTTCCTAATACGATCCTTTCAGCCCTTAAAATCTTAATCAAAGTCAGCTCAGGCCTCAGTTTCAAGGAGGTAGGATCTGCCTGGGTGATTTAATTAAAGTAGAGCCTCTGTAACGCCCAGGGCCACAGGTTTGCACCAGGAGACAAGGAGGTGTCCATCCACCTGGTTCAGAACCACCTTTTCCACAGTCCACTGAAGACTCTTCCTCTGGTTTTGCAGGAGAGCCACCAGCAGAGAACACAACGAATCTGGAACGTGAAATATCAACAATCCCCAAAAGAAAACCCAGCAGGGGGCTGCATTCTGTTCCTATCCCCTCGCCCTGCAGATATCCGAGGACTCAGTTTCTCCAACCCAAGTGCCAGGAGGATCAGATCCGTGCCCAGTATCTCTGCACTATTTTCTAATAGCCTCAGGAGCGTCACCAAGATGATGAACATCACGGAGCTTCTGCCCCTGCAAATGAGAGACAGTAGCTCTCTAAGCTGGATAGTTTACCCACGACTGAAATCTGTAGCAGTGCCTTCCTCTCCCCACATCTATAAATAAAGCTGGTGGTGTTGGCAATTACTGATGTCTGCTGTCAGTTTGCAAGGCTAGGTTTTTTTTGATGAAGCATGTGGTGTTATATGCTAATATTTCTCATTTCTTTCATTCTCTAACCCTATTTTTTATGGAAATTGAGCTACAGTTTTATGCACAATGATTCTTTCTAGGTTTTTTTTTATCCACTCCCCCTGAGAAATGGGAGGAGCCTGAGCGATGGAGGGAGAGCTCTGGCCAAGTGTGCATCTTGGGGAAGGGAGGAAGAAAATGAGGCTTCACACAACTGCTTTCTGGAAGGATCTCTGCATGAAGGAGGGAGCCCTCCAGCACCCTCAGAGGGTGGCAGTGGAAAGGCTGCAACTGCAGCGAAGAGGAAAAACCTTTCAAGAAGTTAAAGAAGTGTGTTTTCAGTCTCAGTGAGTAAAACAGATCCAGACAGGGCAACAGCTACATCTGTAAACATTATTTCTGATGAGTTACACTTCTCTCTAAGCTTGATTTGTCACCTGACTTGATTATTTTCTTTCAACTTACCATCTTCCACCCCTTCACCTTTCATTCTTCTGCTGCTTTTTCATCATTCCTCTTTTTCTTCCATAAATCTGTGCATTTTTGTGGCTCTCCTCCCTCCGAGCTTCACTTCACCCCTAAAATTCACCCGTACCTTCCAGATCCTACTCCCACTAAATCTCATTCCCATCAAAATGACCTGCAAACCACCCCCCCCCCCCCCCGTTCTCATCTCAAACATTTCTTTTTCTCTCCCATGCTCTTTTCTATATATCTATTTACCCTACATTTAATTGCTCATTAACATCACCAACCTGATCCAGTTCCCACTGAAGTCAGAGAAGACACCCACTGCTATCAATAGGTGCTGAATAAGAAAGAGCAGCTTTGTACCTAGAGGTGCTAAGTGTCATTTAGAGCTGAGGGTACTCCAGAAATAACAGGATCAGGCCTGATGCCTCTGCATCACTAATGCAATCAGTCCTGGGGAAAATAAATGCAGAAGAGCTGCCTTCTGCTGCATCAGGCCTTCAATGGACATACCTCTCAAGGATGCTGATAATAATCAGTTGTTTGAAAGGAATTAGCTGGCTTTTCATTCTCTCCATCTTTCTACCTCTGCTTCATGAATTTTCTCTTGTGTTTAGTAGACCCATTTATAAAATATAGATTCCTATTGATTCCCAGGGAGAATGAACATTGATATACTCTAGTGTCCATCTGTTTTCTCCCTCACACAGGAGAGAAAAAGATTTATATGATTTTTCTGGGTACGCTGCTGACCTGCAATTGAGTCACCAATCAAGTCACACTAAATTAAACGAAGATATATTTCTTCTCCTGGCCTACACAAGAAGGCTCTGCTCATCTGCCTCTGGGGGGAGGGATACTCCTCCTCCCTCAGGGCAAGAAAAGCCAAATCCATTTGGACCAGAACTGAATTTGTACACAAAGATGACCCGAGCAGCTGGATACCATTCGCCGGCCGCAGTTCTGGGCTGTCTCAGGGTATCTGAGATAGAACCTTGTACAGCTCTATACAATCTGGGACCTATATACACACAAATGTACAGGCATGGTGTCTATAAACACATCCCTGAGAATATACATCCTTGTTCCACACACTTCCATAGATATCCTTCATAATTAGGTGAACGGTTCATCTTTAATAATGACCAGTGAGCTGCTTTGCTTTCAGCAGGCTCAATAAGATGCTGCACCACGGGAAGAGCTTTGAAGAATGAAAAATGAAAGATGCCACAAAACATCTCAAGATCAATTGCTGTAATTATTCTTTGAATAATTTTTCAGCCATTATTCAGGCCCTGCATATTTATATGAAAGGCCATTTTCAGGGCAACCAGAAGCTCTCCAGCTTTAGGATTTACAGCTTATTGCGTACGAAAGATTTAGCATCACACCCTTAGGAAATTCATCTGTAGATTGTTGTGAAGATAAAGAAAAATATAAGTTCCTTTAATCTTAATGTCCTTTATCTGCTACTCATTACTGCTCAATACATTTTCTTGGAAGCCTATGACAATGACAGACTCGATGGCTTACAACTATACAACTTCTTTTCCCCATTTCCAATAGTGACATTTACAAACTGCCAAGTACCCAGGACGTATGTACTAGAAAGTAGATCCTCATCCTTTTTGCATTAATTCAAGGTTCAGTCTCACTGCACTGCCAAGGGAAGGGATAACAAAAGGGACAGCAAAAGGTTCATAAGCTCATAAATATGTGACAAGCCGTCTTGTCTTATTGCTCCTTTTAGCACACGGTGGTACTGAAATTGATAGTGTAATAGACTTTCCCCCAAATACAGGGAAAAACATCATGCAGTTTTTCATTTTTATCAGACCTAATTTTTATGCTGACAAAAAAAAAATTATCAGTGAAAGGCAAAATGCGGGCTGCTTGCTACAGCATTAATTTTACACATCTGGAATAGGATATAATGTATGCAGATGTTTTGTAATGAAGACAGGCTACAAGGAAAATAAAATATATTGTGTGTTGTCGTTGCTCGTTAATATAAATTGACATCTGGAGGTAAACTCTATGTTCTCCTGCCATCCAGGCTGGAATAATACTCCATCTGCTGTGGTAATGCAGCTGAACATCACTTGTCCCTTAAGTCATCCTTGATAGGTACAGACCCAGAAAGACTACTTGAGATGATACGGAGGTTATATACTGGACTTCCCTAAATATCATCTTACAAGAAAAGCTACTGAAAAATTATCAGCTTGGGCTGTTTAAGCCACGCAGGAAAATACCTCAATCGCACACAGCTTCCATATTCAGCCACTCCAAACATATTTCAAATTCATTTCCAAAGGAGCTATTTAGTAGCAAACAGTTGGAAGCAACATTCACAAGTCCGAGAATAAAATTCTGCTGAAGCCTATTATGCTCACTGGTATACAATGGGCATGATGAACCCAAATGCTCACTTTTCACACATGGAAGCACTTTCCACTCATCTCAGAATTTTATTTGTTTTTTCTTCCTTTTCAACAGAGTAAACCTGTGGTCTTTGGCTGAAATTTGTGCCAGCCACAACAAAGAAGAAAGTTAAAACAAAACGTAAAAAACCCCAGCTTTTTCTAAGTTTACCAAACATGAGTCTAGACACATTTAGAAGAACTGGAGAATAAATCTTATGAAGAGCAATTAAAGGAGCTGGGACTCTTTAGTTTAAGGAAGAGTAGGCTGAGGGGAGACCTCATCACTCTCTACAGCTCCTTGAAAGGACATTGTGGTCTCTTCACACAGGTAATCAGCGATGGAATGAGAGGGAATGGATTCAAGCTGCAACAGGGCAGGTTTAGACTGGACAGTAGGGAAAAATATTTCACAGAAGGAGTCAGCCACTGGAATAGGCTGCCCAGGGAGGGGGCTGAGTCACCATCCCTGGAGGTGTTTAAAGATTGTTTGGATGTGGTGTTGGGGGACATGGTTTAGGGGTGAACTTTGTAGAGTAGGGTTAATGGTTGGACTTGGTGATCCCAAGGGTCTTTTCCAACCGGAATGATTCTATGATACTATGAAGGACAGCGAGTTGACTCCTGCTGCCCTTGGACACGGGCTTTGCACGTGTGTCTGGAAGGCTGGGGTCAATGTGGGTCCTTTCCTGGTGGCTGTGAATGGGGTGGAGAGCAGCTGAGAGCCCCCTCCAGCAGCCACCTCTCGGACTTGGCTCCTGGCTCTTGAACCTCTGTGTCAGCATCAGCCTGAATTCTGTGGTTCTAAGGGGCAGAGGATTTAAGAGACTTCAGGTCTACCCTGAGTCTTAACCTTTCAGCATCCTTTTGCCATTTTCTATTTTTCCCTTCAAGCTTCTGAAAAGTTTTGCAAAATCACATGGACTGGATTTTGGCTTCCAGTGTATTTTTTGTGTGTTTTATTTCAGCTCAGTTGAGGGAAATACAGCTACAAACCCAGATTCCTCTGATAGTTTTGAAATAAGCAGGGCCAAAAAAATGCAGTCTTAAGTCCCAGCCCAAACCTCTGGATGCACTCAGCCAGTAGGACCCCTAGGCCAGTCCCACTGGCACAACTTTAATGCAAACAAGTATTCAGCTTGAAACCCAGATTCTTGCTATTTGAAAAGTTCAGAAATGTTCATGAAAAACTTCCTGCAGACTCCACATAGGTTGAAAAATGATGGACATGCCCCAGGGGAACTGGCTGCAAGTGGTGCTGCAAGCTGGGGCTAAATATATAAGTTAAGGCTCGTTGCAAAGCAGAAAAACAACTCTTTGTGGGGTTTGCTCTTGTTTTCCTTCCTCCTCCCCTGGCAAAGTATTTCCTGTCAAAACTTTGATGTAGCAGAAATGTTGAGATTTTGTGGAGTGTGCCAGACCGTGGGTACGTGGGAAGGTCTAAGGGTTTCCCTGGGAAGCCTGGGACATTTCAGGAGATTAGGCAAGTTCAGCATCCCAAATGAAAACCCTGAGCACCAAACTGGGCACAGCTCCTGGCCAGAGCTGTCTGAGGAGGGAATCCCTTCAGCCCCGAGGGTCCCTTCAGCTCCAAGGGTCCCTTCAGCCCCAAGGGTCCCTCCAGCCTTGTCCCTGCACCATCCTCCAGAGCCACTTGATAACTCTGGCATTTCTGGCTGCTGCTAGTGAGAAAAAGTAGCTCCATTAATAATCTTCTATTTATTTTAGCAGCGTGCAGGAATGTGCCCGGCAGACTAAACACTGCAGCCTCCCCTCTGTGTGGGGGCTGGGGGAGGGGGCTACGTGCCAGCCCCAACCGTGCCCAGGGCTCTGCTCTGCACTCTCCCTTGCCAAGTTTTCTGGGGGCCCGACCAAGAGGAGCACAGTGTTCCTCAGAGCTGGAGAGGGCTGTGCAAGGAGAAATAACAGTGGGGTCCTGAAGGTTTCTGTGTGGTTGTAGAAGAAATCATTTTTATTGTAATCAAGCTTAGAAAGTGCTCCTTGTATGGGGAGATTGATGTTTTCCCTCTTTCTTTTTCCTCTGCGTTTACCTTCCTGCTTGGTTATCACAGCTGCCTAATTTTCCCTGGCTTCTTTGCTGCAGCCACCAGCAGCCTGTGAACACTTTGCCATCCGCTAACGGATTTATCCTCCCCAAAGCCCTGTGAGATGGAGCAGCAATATCACTTTTTTAGATGAGGAATTGAAGCATAGAGATGCTCCGTGACCTATCCTAAGTCACACAGGAAATCTATGGCAGAGGAAAAGATTGAACTGAAACCTCCCAAATCATCCCGTATCAAAGGACCATCCTTCATTTCATCACTGCTCCGTTCGATGCTCGGTAGTCACAGTGAGGGGGATGTAGGAAGAGAAGGCGCTGGTCGTGATTTGCAGTGACAAATAGTTTACAAAGTCTTCATGGGTGTGAGCATCACCTTCCCAGCTGCAGTTAGTCATATGGACTCTTAGAAATGTACCTGTAAAGAAAATAAATCTTCATAAACAGGTGATTTCAGTGCACAAAATCACTTTGAAAAGTCAGCAGATCCCCAAGGTTCTGTCACAAAGGGGGATGCTCCTCAACAGCGGTGCCGGTGCGGTGGAGGCCACGGTGCCGCGCAGCTCACCGGGTCCTCGGGAGACTGGGGAGCCTGTTCCCATCCCAGCAAAGCATCTGGAAGTGGCCGTAGCCAGTGGCGTGTTGCCAGGCTTGAGTGAGCAGGAGGTTGATCCATCGTAGCAGCCTTTGGGTTTCAGATGAGTTTTCTGTGCGTTGCTGCTGCCAAGCTCCACCTGTGAGTATTAATAGAGTCAGGGTTTTTCTTCTTCCCAGACTGGGAACTTTTTCCTCCAGACCTCCTTGAACTCTGTCAGGACCAAACTGCTGCATCTGATGGCAAATCTGAAGCTCAAGTGGGATTTTGCTGAGTCTATCCTGAAGTGCCTGTGTGCTGTAGAGCATCTCCATGGCTCTGTCCTTCCCAAGTATGTACAGAACAGCGTCACCCACTTCAGCTGCTCCTTGTCCGTGCAGACAGAGCAGGGCAGAGTCTTTTGTGCTTAAAACTACTCTGAGTAGGAGCTCAAGTGGGGGGGTTCTGCTGTGTTTCCAAAGGGCTGAACAGAGAGGCAGGACCACACCATAATCCATTCTTCCTGATATGACTGCTTGCCTTTCTTGGTTAGACAAAAATCAAACGTGTTGGGTTTTATTTTCTTCATCTGAGAGGTGGCAGGAAAAGATTATGCTTCACATGCTCATTTTCCTTCCAGTCTGCTGACTGCAGCCCAGAGGGCTGCTCAGTTGCAGAGGAGCTGGCACGGGCGTTTGGGAGCGTGCTGGAAGCTGGCATGTAAATAACTGCTTTGCCCAGCCCTCAGATGGAGCTAAATATTGTTTCAAATGTGTATGACTGAAGTCAGGGCAGCATGGATGTCGCAGTGGAGGAGGAGGAAGGTTTTAAGGCATTACAAGAAGTCCAGCAGGCTCACCTAACCCCGGGTTTGGTTGGTTATAGGAGTATTTTAAGTGATGAGCTCTATTCTGAAGTTGTGCCACCAAAAACAATGACACATTGCCTCCTCCCCTCCCTGGCTCCACTTCAGAGTGTCTCTCTCCAGTTTCTCTTGCAACACATATTTATCTGCTCTGTGCCCTTATGGCTGTTTAATTAGTATTCATGTTTCCTTTCAAATAGAAATTGAGTTGAGTTCTCAGAGAGCTGGAGCGACGTGCGTTGTGAGCGCGTCACGTGGGTGGGATGGTGCCTGCTGCTCTCCCGCACGTGGTACTGAAAGACCTGGAGGGGACCAAATTAGGTTGTCAAGACATCAGAGATGCTTTCAAATAATTGAATTAAAAGACCTGTTTGTAATCCCATACCAGCAGTGGAGAAATAAGATTTGAGTAGTACTGAGGTCCAGAAGCAAATGAAACTACTGAGGGTCTCGTAGCAGCTGAGATGGATGTAAGTTTTGGTGGGGTCCATGCTGCCTCAGCCAGGGTCACACTGACCCAGAAGGCTGTCAGAGGCAGGGATGTGCATTTTGTACTGTTAGTGACACGCTTAATGATCCTGGACAGTGATAGAAATCACAACCAACATGGCCAAAGTCAACTGATTCTACCTTAAAAGGTAGAATTTGGTGAAGTCTTGCAGCCTGCCCAGCTACCAGTGTCTTCTCTTGCTGGTTGTCCAGGCAAAGGCTGTGTAACAGAGTCAGCCCCTGGTAGAACCAGCTGCCCTGGATGGGCACTACAGCGAACATCTCCGATCTAATCTGGATGGTGTTAGCACCACGGCTCAGGGGTGCTCTTTGCATTGTCTCCCGCACACCACGGTTGTTGAAGGCTTTTTCCCATCCCTTTACAAAGTGACTCAACTGTCAGCATCTTGGACACTATTAATAGCTCCATAAGAACAGGATGATAAGTTTGCTGTTGGGTTGTTTGGTTTCTTATTTGAGGAGGAATCGAAGAGGAGGACGGGTGTTAAAAAAATACCTCCTCCTTGTGTGGCTGGGCCTATGTGTGAGCGAGCCGACAGACCTGCCCACAAAAAGAATTTACTTAAGATCCTTCCATCCAAAAAGAGCTGACTGCACTAGGATAGCGTTATTGGAGAAGCTGTGCCAGGAACAGCATTCCTGTGCCTGCAGAGAGAGAGGAGTGTGCAACCCCCAGTTGTTAGGCAAAGACAGGCTGGATTTTTCCATTTTAGGTCTTTCTTTCAGTGTGCGTGGTCCTGGCTGCTGGCCTGGGACCCAGCTCAGTTCTGTCACCTCGTCCAAGCAGGATGCTGGAGGAAGCGTTGGAACTTGTGGGAGCAGCATCCCCGTAAGGCAGCAGTGTGGTATCTGGGGTCGGGCTTTAGGTTTGTGTCAGCCTGGGTTTGCTGCAGCAGAGGAGGCACCATTCCAGAAACGCTGTGTCCCATCCGAGAGAGGACCTTAAGCCATCGAAGTGCGTGAGGGGATGGCTGGCTTAGGGCTCTCCCTGTCCTTACAGGGGTGCAGGGAGGCTAGGGACTCCAGTTCTACCTGCCTTCACCCCACATGCAGAGAGAAGTCCCCGGAATAGCCCCCTGGTCCCCTTCCATGGTGCCCGCAGGGGTGGGGACTGCAGCACCAAGTGGGTGCTGCTCAGCCCAGCTGGGCTTCTGGCCGGGGCAAGGAGAGGTGACAATGTCATTTAGATCTCAGCTGGCAATTTCCTGTCCTTTCCTAATGGACTGAATGTGGTCCCCATAACTATAAATTTTCCAGGCTTGGGTCAGTTGAAATTGGAGACTTAATGCTAGAGAAGGGCAGGTTTTTATTTTATTTTTGCTCTCTGTGTAATCACATTGGTGGCAGCAGTGTAACAGTCCTGAATTATGGGTGACCAGAGGAAAAGAAGGCATCTCCTTAGCTCCCTGTTGTTATTGTCTTTGGGTGCAGAGCAAAATGTGTAGGCTCCAGGCTAGATTGTGTAAATCTCGTTAGAAAGCCATTCCCGGCTAATGAAACCCTGGGAGAGAGGGATTTGGCTTCCCAGGCTTCAGCCTTATAGCAGAGGCTGGAATAAATCCATCTTCAGCTCTGTGTGGGCTGTTCTCCCCTCTCCCCCATCGTGAGTGTGTATTTATTGGTGGTGCTGAGATATCATCTCAGTTGTTTGAGATCAGCCGCGGGTCAGCAATTTGTTGCATCTGCACCTGAATGATTTCAAGTGACAATTATCTTCTCCTAAAAAAAAACCCCAAATAAAACAACAACAACAACAAAAAAACATCTTAGTGTGCCAGGAAATCTCACCTGGTCTTTAATCCTTCTATGGAAACGATGAACGGGCATGTAAATAATTCTGCCTCCCCCACTGCGAGCCCGCTCCGCTGCCTGCTTGGCAGGATGTATTAATTGAAGGGGCCAGAGCTGTTAAGGAAAGCTGTTGAAACGAAGTATCTGAGATAAATGCATCTCATCTTTCCCTGTTTGTGTAGTCTGAGAACGTGCCTGCCAGAGCCATAGATCCCACTTGGGGTCATGTTTGTTTGGCTGTGATTTTTGTTGCTCTAAGCACGGGTTTACCAGCTCCTGCTGTGTGAAATACGATTGTCTTTGTCCTCCTTTGCTCGATGGCCATTATGGTGTTTGCTGAAGTTTTGAGCACATCTGCTCCATTACTGGTCTAACACGGCAGACACCTCGATACAGACTCTGGCTTTCAGCTCCAGGACGTGTGCCCGGATGTGTTCCTCCTCTGCAGGTTATGGGGATGATTTGGAGCCCCCGACACCCAGAGCTGGCAGAGCTCTCCCTGCAGAGATCTCTAGTCCCTTGAGCATGGCCCATCCTTGTGCTGAGCTTTCTCTCCCCAATGCAGCACCTTGCTGAAGATGCTGAAGCAGGAACTTTATTGCTCTGATCTCTGCTTTTTCTTATTTCATCTGTTTTTTTCTCAGCCCGACTCGCCTAATGCATACAGACACAGGGGAGCTTTTTCTCCTCCGTGTCTGACTGGTCCAGACCTTGCTCAGGCTTTGCTGTACATCCTCCAAGTGTCTGTTGGCTTTTGCTGCTGAGAGCAAAGCTCCGGCCAAGCCCGTGGGGCTGGTGCCTGGTGATGGGACATCCCTGCACAGCCCACAGCACCTCAGGCGTCTGGGCAGCACGGAGGGAATTGCTGTAGGACAGCACAGGGGCTGCCAAATGAGTTGATGGAGTGTTTGAGGCCACCAGTGTTTGGTAAATACTCTCTTGCTTTAATGAAACAAACTTTCTGTGTTTGAAAACAACCCGGGAAATTTGTTTGTGTAACAAAAGGTGCTGGCAGAAGCGAAATCAGCTGTGCCTGCCCATCAGGGAAGTGGGGAAACATAAAACCCTCAGTAGGGACCATGAGCAACAGTTGAGATGGAAATCCAGCCATGCAGCAGCATCCGGACCCTTCTGGGACAGCACGAGCTGCTGGAAGTATTTGCACTGTTTTGCATTTGCTTTATCTCCTGCCTGTCCCAAAGAACAGAGGGTATCCTGCATGTATAATGAAATCTCTGAAGGTTTGACTACTTCTTGTTGGTTTTTTTTCTACTCTAACTAATCTTTTTTAATGCTCTACAGCCTCGTGTTCTGTAGTAGAATGCATTTTATTTAGAAAATAACATTTAGTGTCGCTTTGGATTTCCAATTATTCTTCAATGGGACTTTGAGGGCCTGATGTCTTTGTCATTTCGATATGCACAAAAGATGGCAACATCAGAACAGCCACCAGCAAATTATTTCCACTGCTGATTACTGAGCTTGAGAGTAAAATATGCAGGGCCAAATTTAGTCTCAGCATAAACCTATTGAAATGAATTAAAGCATTACACCAGCAGCAAATTTGTCCCACAGCTTCTAAGGATGCTGGAAGAAATCAGAGCGACCGGAGCTGTCAGTGAAAACCACCGGGAATGTCTCCTTGTCGCAGCTGTTAATAGGAACAGCTCGGGCTTTTCATACGAAATGTCTGGAGTCAGTTTGTGCTGCAGCTCTGACAGCGCTGACATCTCCCCTCCCCAGCTCCTGGGGCACGGCAGAGAGCGAGTCTCTCCCACACACTTTTTGGGCATCAAAAAGCTGCCAGCGCTGAGAAGGGTGGGGAGCTGATAGCTGCCTGTGAGAGCTCCGGAGCTGCCTCCCTGCTCGGTGACAGGGCTCAGTCTGATCATCCCGGGGACACGGGGAGCATTTGCAGGTGCTCGGTTTGCTAGAGATGGGAAGGAAGCGCCAGCCTGTCTTTGGCCCACCACTGACAGGTTCCTCCAACAACCAGAGAGTCCTTTGAGTCAAGGGAAAGGTAGAGACTCTGACAGTGGAAAAGCCTCCAAAGACTGGAAGCCACAGCGGTGCTGACTCTGTTAGCGTTCGTGATGGACTTTAAGGTCATTGGCAACACCTTTTGTTGCAGGACAAAAGGACAAGTGCTGTACAACAGTAAATTTATTATAACATGACATATTTTCTTGTAACTTGGTGCAAAAGAAGCCACCAGCTCCCCCCTTCTGGGTGTCCTTCATGCTCGGTGAGGACACAGCGGTTTGATCTGCGTCTTGGAGAGCTCTGGTATTAATGCTGGCCTGTGATGAAACAGCTAATTAATGGCATGTGCTGTGCTGCCAGAATCATGTGTGTGTGTGTGTGTGTTCAGAGGGGGAAGGACAAGGATCTGTGCGGGACTGCTGGCTCCGTAGCCAAGCAGCCCTGCAGCCCACACGGGGCTGGTGCTCTGGGCTCAGGCTGTGCCACAAGAGCTGACCCCTTCCAGAAGCCAGAGGCTGTGCCCAGCACTGCGTGAGGCTCTTCTGTGGGACCAAAAACCAACAAGCTGACTTTCACAAGAGGTGAGGGTTGATGTGAACCTCACTCTGTGCTGTCAGCCCATCTTCTCCTCCTTGCCTTTTGAGGTGCATCCCTGGAGTTTCTGCCTGTGCCCTGCCCTCAGGAGCTGCCTGCATGGCTCCCGCATGCTGCCTGCAGCACAGCTCCTCCTTCCAGCAGTCCCGTGGCCTTTCACAGCTTGAGAACCAAGACAGAGGAGTGATGATGTTCCTGTTTGTCTGAATTTGCTCTTTGAGTCTAAACTATTACTTCTCTTCAAGCCTAAACTATTACTCCAGGGCTTCTCTCTGGCCTTGAGAGTGCGAGTCTGGCATCCAAGGGTACCATGGGCAGGGTCAGCCCGGGAGGGCAACTGGTGCTTTGTCTGTGTCCATCCCTACAGGAAAAGTAAAATGCTGTGTTCAGAATAGTAAACTGGGATAACCCACCTGTGTTGTCTTGAGGCAAACAGTGTCTTAAACTTCAGCCCAGCCTGGTCCCATGGTGGTCTGGACAGAGTGTGCAGTGGCTGCAGGGGTACCTGCCCTGCTGGGAGCTCGTGGTGGGAGCAAATGTGACACTTGAGATCCCAGAGCCATAGAGCAAACGACGTGTGCTGTCAGCTCTTTGTTCTCGGTTTTGTGGCCCCTGAAGCTTTGCTGTGTTGTCTCCTGAGATGGTTTTTGGTAACGGCCCCCTTGCTGGCGTGTGCAGTAACGGGGCCCGTGTGCTGCAGCTGCCATGGGACAGTGGTTTCCTTCTTTGGGGGAAAGGGCTTAAAGCTCATTTTCTTTCAGAATTAGAGAGTTTGGGATATACTTAGGAGGGTTCATTTCTCACACTGGTGGTCAGGTTGCTAAATTATTTTTGACAGCCACATGTAATGATATACAAATGGGAAAGTGATGGAGTAGCAGAAAATTGACTGGCAAGGGCAGCGTAATGTAGTTAGAGAGCAGTACTTACTGAAAAGCCGTGGAGACTACGACAGCGTTCCTGGAGCAAATGAGTAGTAGGACCACAATCAGGCTGTGAAAACAGTAATGATATGACTCTGTGACCTTTAAAGCTACTTAGGGCATTCAAATGCTGTGAATTTTCAAGAGTCTATAAAATTACACAAACCAGTCATGCCTGTGACTGTCCTCCTAGGTTTGTGAGGTATTTAAACAATTTGAAGGACCCTGAAATGGTTCACAAAGAAAGGAATCAAGGGTTGCCCGTGTGCTTGCCTTGGAGCATGCAGCAGACCTTCATGACCAGCTATGGAGAAGGGACGAGCAGGTCTGGGGGTGGCTGTGCTGGATCTGCCCTGACACTGCTCCGAAGTTCAGCATCCCCTTGGAAAGGCAACATCTCATGGGATGTGGGTGTCCCAGGGCTGAGCCCCGCAGCATTCCCAGCCAGGCTTCTGCTTGCCCAGCCTGGGATGTGCGATGGTCTGCTGGAAAGCAGGCAGGGTGGTAAATGGGCATCATGGTAGGAGCCGGAGGGGCTGGAAGCTGTCGTTTTCTGCTCTGCCCATTCTCTGGGCAACGCTCCTGTTTAATAATGTCAGTCACACGCGAGGTGCAGGGCAGAGCTGAGGTTGGGCTATTGAAATGATACTTGCGTGTGCCAAGAAAACAAACAGAAAGGGCCAGTCAAAGCTTTTCAGTGTCATTGACACCCTCGGACGTGCCAGAGTCCGGAACAAAGCCCGCATTGTCGCAGAGCACAGCCTGCGAGTCTGTTTGGAGCGGGCAGATGTGGGGTTGCCCACCCTGCTGTGCCGCGGCCAGTTGGCCACATGGGGTCCCTTTCAAGGTGGGTGGCGAGACACGTCCTCCTGGGCAGCCCTGGGCTTTCTCCTGGGCAGGGATGGTAAACAAAATGTGGCCTCCGTGTCCCCGTGTGTGCCAGGGATGGCAAGTGGCCAGGCACTTGAAGGGGGGATGCTGTAAGGGCAGGGGTGGGGAGAAGCCATTTGGCAGAGGGAACTCCATCTCTGCCTCCGTGGTGGGCAGGGGTGGCAGCGAGACACTGGCCCCAACACCGGGTGCCCCAAGTGGTTTTGGGCACGTTGCTGCAGATCTTGTCTGTTCACCCCTAGAAAGTACCATGCAGAGACCTGGAGCTGAGCAAGCTCTGCAGGAAGAGCAGCAGCAGTTCGTTGAGGCAGCCCGGGGATGGACACATGGCGCTGCTCGGGCTGGGCTGCAGCCCTTGCGCTGTGCCCCCGTCTGCTGCCCTTAACGGCTCTAGTCCCTCATCTACAAACAGAGGATAATGTTTCATCTTCTGGGAGCAGCTGCGGTCTGTTATTTTGTGTGTACACGTGTTGCCCATTCCAGCAGGGCTACAACTTCTCTCAAAGCTCTTGGGCACGCCAGAAATGCAGAGAACGTGCTGCTGTTCGTGGGCGCCGGGTGTTGGTGACCGTCAGGTGCAGCCTCAGGTCCCTGTGGGTTTGGCTGCTTTACTCCCATCAGGGTACACGCAGCAACGGAAGCAAGGCAAGGGTTAAACCGGGCCCCACTGATTGAGGGAAATAACCAGAGTGGCAGGGAGCAGAGGGAGCCGTGGGGTCCCTGCTCTGCGACGAGCGCTGGGCTCCAGCTGCCTCCAATACATATGCTGCTCATTTTTCATACTGAACACAGCTGCCGCCAGCATCTCTTCCCTACCACTGTTCCTGCCAGTTTTATGAGAAAAGAATAAAGAGGGAAAACACAGAACTGCAGAGGTTCATTTGCCAATTGTCAGGCTGCCGGTGCATCAGAAATAGAGTCATCGCTCTGCTTCCTCCGCCGCGCCGGGGCCGCACCGGCACCTTTTCATTAGCAGCGTTATCCGTTCGTGGCTCCCCCAAGTTGCTCTCCCTTTTTGGAAGAAGGGACCTGCTGCTGTTCCAGTTTTTTCCCAGGGTGGTTTTAGCTTTGATTAGCTTGCTTCATGGGCGGGTGGAATGGGAGAAGCTGCTTTTCACAGAGACCTCAGCCCTCGCCCAGGGGCAATGCCCGTCCCTTCGCCGGCGGGCTGCGATCGATCAGCTCAGCGAGGGCAGGCGCGGGCGGTGGGGACGCTGCTGGCTGCCCCTCTTTCTTTAGCTTGGTAATTAGAAGCTCTCAGAGAGAGGGAAGAGAGGTCACGCATGGAGTGGGCCTATTAACCCTGTCCCTTGCCAGCCACCCTGCAGAGAGATGCCCTTGGAGCAGCTGCTCCAGTGCCGGCTTCCAGCAGGAAGGCAGCTGAGGGGAGGGAAGATCCTTTTCCACCTCTGCTGCCCCTGGGAGGTTTGCAGCTGAAAAACAGAACGCTGGGGACTAAATTTTGTCTAGAAGTATCATTGGAGTTACTGTTCCCTGTGGCAGTAACAACCACCGTGGTGGTTCCCTGTGCCCCATACAGGTCGTGCAGCCACCAGTCCTTCTCCTGGGGCATCCTTGCAGATTTTTAACATTCCCAGGTTGGCCTTAATGAGCTGATTTTCTGCAAGTCTGTTCAATGCCATCTACTTCCAGCCTCTTGGGGCAACGAGTCGCCCTTTTCAATAGCTGGGAGGATCTTACCCCTCATTTCCAGCCTCACTAGAAACTGAGGACTACCCCTTTCCACACAAGCCTGTGTATTTTGTTGTTTCATTGCAAGCTCTTTCAGCCCCACGGCTTCTCCTGGAGTCGGTCCGTAGGCAGGCTCAGCAGCAGTCTGCAGGGTCCCCTCGCTGTACTGATGCCAGTGATATTTATGGAAATATATGCAGAAGTTCCTCAGGCTCTGATGGAGCAGAAATAGTTTCATGGCATTATTTGCCCAAAATGCCACCGTTTTGAGCTCTGTATCTGGACAGTGAGAAGCTGATGTCAAAGGAACTGTTTACAGCAAGAGCTGATGTGGCTTCTAGGGACAAGTGACTTAGCATTGCAGCACTGGGAGCATTAATGCAGCAATTCTGAGGTTTATGTGCAAGCTCTGAGCTTATATCACCCCTGCCTTTCGTCAAAGCAATGCCACAGCCCCAGAGCTGCTCTTTGATTCCACTTCTCCCATGCAGCAAAACAGCAGCCCAAGGAAAAGCAGGTAAAGATGAAAGCGAAACTCTTTGCCCGACCTTCTCTGGCTCCAGAAACTGTTCAAGCTTTTATTTCAGATAATGGGAGGCCCTTGGTTAGTTTTCCCAGGTTCCCAGGGGCACTTCCAAGCCACAGGCTGCGGTGTTTGCTCCGTGGTGTGCAAGGGGAGGAAAGGGGAGGGGGGTGTTTAAAGTGCTGACTCGGTGGTGGTGCTGAAAATGAAGTCGTGTCCCAAAGGATGGGAATGTTGTGGGGGAGGTTTGATGGGTGAAAACCACCATGTTGTGACTTGTGACCCACTGAAACCCCTAATTGTGTGTTTAAAGTAAACCTCAGACTAGAGCTGTTTCTTTTGCCTACGTCTTGGCAAGTTGCCTTTGGCTTCGAGGGTTCCTATCACTCATCTTGTGGTTAGCTGGTCAGGAGTCACCGTAGTAGTTGGGAAAGGAATGTTAAAGGCCTGTTGTGTAAACCAACTGCTGTCTGACCAGACTCTGTTTTCAGTGTAAATCTGCTGCAGGGAATGATTTAACCTTCATTTATTCTTTTTTTCATTATTATTCTTTTTTTTTTTTTTTTTTTTCATTTAATAAGATTTTTCCAGGTAAGGCA